>QRDG01000281.1:0-108924 GCA_012064385.1 Puccinellia tenuiflora | reverse complement strand
CTCACATCAATAACTTTATGAGTCTTGATAATAATGCCTAGTTTCCCCCCGCCTGATAACTTGTTTGATATACTATTGATAGCATCATACTAGTTTTGCTCACATCGATAACTTGTAGGTTGTAGTCTGGGTAATAAAGTTTTTAGTATCCCAGCCTGATAAGTTGTTTGATATGTGTCTGGTAACATCTTACTAGTTTTGGTCACATCGATAACTTGTAGCCTATAGTCTTGGTAATAAAGTTTTTAGTATCCCTAGGCTGATAACTTGTCTGATATGCGTATGGTAACATCATAATTTTCTTTCACATTTATAACTTGTAGGCTATAACCCTGGTAATCAAGTTTTAGTATCCCCATCTGATAATTTGTTTTTTATGTGTTGGTAACATCGTACTAATTTTACTCACATCAGTTACTTTTATGCCAAAATCTTTATAATAATGCCTAGTTTTTCTTCGCCTGATAACTTGTTTGATATGCGATTTTTAACATCATTCTAGCTTTGCTCACATCGATAACTTTGTACGCTATAGTCTTGGTAATAAAAGTTTTAGTATCCCCCTCATATAACTTGTTTGACACGCGTCTGGTAACATCTTAATAGTTTGGTCACACTGATAACTTGTAGAAGCTGGATCTATGGTTTGGTTGCTTTGAATTCCTCCGCCTCTGACCTGACCCTTACCTCTTTATTTACTCGGTCTTTCGCAGATAACCCTGGTAATAAAGTTTTAGTATCCGCCGCTTGATAACTTGTTTGATATGCGGCTGGTAACATCATACTAGTTTTGCTCACATCGATAACTTTTATGTTAAAGTCTTGATAATAATTTCTAGTTTTCCCCGCCTGACAACTTGTTTGATATACGATTGGTAACATCATACTAGTTTTTTATCACATCGATAACTTTTAGTTTGTAGTCTTGGTAATAAAGCTTATAGTATCCCCGTCTGATAAATTGTTTGACATGCATCTAGTAAGATCTTAATAGTTTTGGTGACATTGATAACTTGTAGGCTATAGTCTTGGTAATAAAGTTTTAGTATCCCGCGCTGATAACTTGTTTGATATGCGGATGGTAACATCGTAATAGTTTTGCTCGCATCGATATCTTCTATGCCAAAGTCTTGGTAATAATGCCTAATTTTTTCCGACTGATAACTTGTTTGATATGCAATTGGTAACATCATACTAGTTTTTATCACATCGATAACTTGTAGGTTGTAGTCTCGGTAATAAAGCTTTTAGTATCCCGTCTGATTTTACATGCATATAGTAACATCTTATTAGTTTTGGTCACATTGATAACTTGTAGGCTATAGCCTTAGTAATAAAGTTTTTAGCATTCTCATGCTGATAACTTGTTTGATATGCGGTTGGTAACATCGTAATAGTTTTGCTCACATCGATATCTTTTATGCCAAAGTCTTGGTAATAATGCGTAGTTTTCCTCGCCCGATAACTTTCTTAATATTCGATTGGTAACATCATACTAATTTTGCTCACATCAATAAAATATAGACTATAGTCTTGATAATAAAGTTTTTACTATCCCCGTATGATAAAACTAGTATGATGATTTTCTATAGTCTTTTTTCGAAATATGTGTGATGATTTTCTTCCAGTGCTAAAACAACTATTATGTTTTTTCATTCTGAACAAATGATTATTCACGTTACTACATATGTGGTTGGTGACATTTGTATGCTGTCATAACAATAGCAAGAAGTTGTTTATTTTTGTACAAAAATTTTACACTACTTCGAAGTGGGATTTTCCGATCTTTTTGCAAGTAACACATCTAATCTTTTTTTCTTGTTTCGTTTTTTTATTTGCTCAATTTTTTTTACATGTAGAAAGTGGTAGATATTATTTGTTCAATAAAATTATACTAGTTGGAAGTGGGATTATACTAGTTGGAAGTGGGATTTTTCTATATCCCACCCATTTATTTTTACCTAAAAATCACTAGCCCAAAAAGGGAATCGTTTTATTAGTTTTTATTACAAGTAAGAAAATCCTGTCTTTTTTCGCCCTAAAAGGGAATTATTTATTTGCGCGAAAACAGCGGGGTAAGAAAAGGGAATAGTTATTGACGGGAAAACAGCCCGACAAGAAAAGCGAAATCACTTCCCATACAAGGGCGCTAGTTTTTTTTAGAGATACCAGCGTGCTAGCTAGATGCGCGCTGTTGAAAAGGGGATAGACTCAGCTAGATGCGTGATGTGGATAAGGGAATAGAATCCGGCCCAGCGGGTCGTCCCGTTGGTACGCGAGCGGGAAAAGGGAATTGAACCGGACGGCCCATAAAGAAAAGTTTGCGAGAATAGTACTCTTTTTATATTTAGCAATAAAGCGTTGGTCCGAAACTGATCGACAATTTCCTTCCAATCGAGTGCGCGTACGCTAGACCCGCCCAGTTGGAAGTGGATTTTCTTTCTGATCACCCACCCATTTATTTGACCCTAAAAAATCACTAGCCCAAAAAAGGAATCGATCTTTTTTATTTAGATTTTTCGTGTAAAAAAATCGAGTCGTTTTTTGTTTTCGTATCAAAAGGAAATTGCTATTTATCCGGACCGTTCAAAAATATCAGCTGAAGGGAAATTAATTGGTACAAAACCAGCGCGTGTAAGAAAAAAATGAGATTATAGGACTAATAAAGGGAATAGATCAAGCGCGCGTAAGGATCTGTCGCGCGCGCACGATAGCACTGCCCGACATTGGGTACTATACAGGAAAATTTAAAAATGATAAAGATAACATTCTGGCGCTCTTTCCCGCAAGCACACCCTCCTTTTTCAACTTGAGATTAATGTTTTGGGTCTTTAAGAAATAAAACATCTGTATGTCTCCTTTTAAGCACCAAGAGATCATATTTTTGTTAACACAATGCAGTTTTCTACTTGTCTCTCTTCAAAGTCAGCAATTGTTCTCCGTGCCTTCTCTAAGACAAAACTCACATCATCCCATTGAAGATGCACTTAACGTGATTGTTTAAACTGCAATGAACTTGCCTTATGAGTTATGTATGTCTGTCTTTGATAGTTCGGTTGTGATTTGTTCAGTTTAATAGCTATTGAATTGAGTTTTTCAAGGCCCAAAGTTGAACTACAAACTTATACATAGTATCGTGTTCTGAGTTCTGACGCCTATTTATCTAGTCAAAGAGATGTACAAAATGCCATATGTCTTTTGAATTTGGTATTTTTAAAAGAAATGAAAATTTGTTCTGACCTCTATCCTTTTTTGCACAAAGTGTTAATTTTAAGGGAATCACTTTAGTTTACTTGTAACTTTTTTAGTGGTTTGGTTAATATATAGAGGGTAAACTAGGCATCGGAAAACATATTGCTGCTACTTTGCGATGAGACGGCTGTGTGCATCATTTGATGTAGATACCGGGGCTCAGTTCCTCTTTTAGAAAAAAAAACATTGTGCATCTTTCCGGCTTTTGCAATTCTACATCATGCACTGCGCACATCCAGATTTTATTCAGGCCACCCTCAAAGAAAATCTAGGCTAGTACTGTTTTACAAAAACCTATGATGCGGTCAGCATTGGCAGAGAAACCTTCCACGGGCTTCTAAAACTCATGCTATACATCAACAGTGGTTTCTCAATCGAGGACACCTGCAGTTCTGTATGATTCGACACTGTCCCGGAGGGTCTCCTCAAGCGGCCTGATTTTCCAGCCCAGCATCTCAAGCTTCTTGGAACTAAATGAAGGCTCGTCACTCACTTGGACAAACCTGCAATTGGTTTGGAACAAAAATACCCATTAGTTCACACTAGCCATGCCATGGCATGTCACCAACTCACCATTTCCAGTAACAAGAAGCATGAAACATGATGGACTTGTAGGAAAAATAACAGATTGATCAATGATCACCATCATTGAGTAATCCCCACAAGGTACAAGGCACTGTAGGAAATATGCAGGAACGTTCATTTTTGCTTGTTCTAAACCAGATGTTAGATACACAAACCAGAGGAAGTGTTCCAAGTGCAACCAAGTTTCATTCGCTATGCATCCACAACAACTAAGGTTAGGCTTACTTGTGGGCAAACTTGTAAGTGGGATACATGCTCTTCAGCAGGTCTATGACATCAGAGACCTTCCTCGCATGTGAATTGCATACATAGCGTCCGGAGACCTCTGGGGTTTCATACGCCAGGATAAGAGCCTCGGCAACGTCCCGGACATCCACGAAGTTCCGAATTTTGCTCTTCACCTCATGGCCACCTGCAGAGAAGTCAGGGGACAGACATCAAAGATACTCTGTTTCAAGCAGATGTACGTTAGACGGCCGAACGCGGCCATAGGAACATATGGAGTGAATTTAGGCGGTGGAAATACCGCCGATTTCGTCATACCTTTCAAGAAATCAACTATGACCGAGCTGCTTGCGTTCACTGTAGGTTGCAGCAATGGCCCGATCACCAAGGATGGGCAGACTGTCACAACATCCAGTCCACTTCTCTTTGCATATTCGAAGGCCTCAAGCTCTGCTAGTGTTTTGGAAAGGAAGTACCAGTTCTGGCAGGGTGATGGGGGACAGAATTAGAGGATCACCGAGGATGTTGTGGCATGTCACGATCTCATATGATTTGGTGATCTCTTCTCACCTCGGTGGCTCTGCAGTGGTCGACGTCAGACCAGCAGTCTTCATCCATGGCTTTGCCTCCAGGCCAGGAAGGGTTGATCATGACAGCAGCGACGGAAGACACCATCACAACCCTCTTGACCTTCGCCTCCGAGCAGGCCTTGAGGACATTCAGCGTGCCGGTCACAGCAGGCGCGAGCAAATCAAGCTGCACAGACATGGATTTGCTTGTTGAGACTTCAGAAATCCATCGACCAATGGTGTATTTGCTGAAGAAGAGCGAGAGAAAGCAAGAGGCGTGGGCAAGCGACGTGCCTCGGGGTTGGGGGTGGGAGCGGCGAGGACGGGGCAGGCGACGTGGAAGACGACGTCGCAGCCGGCGACGGCCGCCGCCATGCTGCCGTAGTCCAGCAGGTCGGCCCTGAACAGCCGCAGCCTCTCCTCGGCGCCGTCCAGCGCCGCCAGGTGCGCGTTCTTGGCGTCGTCTTCCGACAGGAACAGGAAATCGTATCTTTGTTTCAGATCGGTCACAATCAACGGAAGAATCTAATGATTCGAGGACTGAACTTACCGGGGTCACGGACGGTGCCGTGGACGGCGTAGCCGCCGCGGGAGAGGAGCAGCTTGACGAGCCACGAGGCCACGAAGCCGCCGGCGCCGGTCACGCACGCCGTCGTCGTCGTCCTCCCGGCGCCCTCCATCGTTGCTCTGGGCTATGGCAGGAGTATGGTGATCGATGGCACAAGCGAAGAAGATCGACACTTACGTCAGGTGTATTTATTGTAGCACGTGGAAATCGCACGAGTTGACAAACACTTCCATGCTACTGATAAATTATGCAGTGGATAGAGATGGCAAATTAAAGTACTCGTGCCGATTGCGCAAGTTGTTTTCTGCCCACAGACCTGCACTGTTCAATACAATATTACGGATCTCTGTTTTTTTTACGGTTCAGAAATTAAGGAACACAGTGAAGGATTACAAATCATGTTCTTCCGTCTGGAGGCGATTTTCAAACTTTGATCAGAAATATTGATCAGAAACACAGAAACATCATTACAGCATCCAGCATCACATTCAACATGTGCCCATCGCTATCTCTATCCACACCTCGCGCAGAGATCTGAGTCGAGCAGAGCAATGATGAATAGGAGCTGGAATCCCCTTCATCATGTGCAGGGCTACCTGCAAGGCCGCAACAGTGCAACACTATAATAAGCTTCAGATTACTTTTTTTGAGAAGTATAAGCTTCAGATTACCTCACATCGGAAGCGCGCCCGATAGGAAAAGCGGGTCCATGGGCTGGATCGGCAGGTTGTGCAGGCCGTCGCACGAGATGTCGAGCAGCTTCATGGGCCTTTTTCTTCCAAAAAACGAGCCATCTTTTTGCATTTTCCATTGATTAAGATGAAAAGAGTTCCTGGTTAATTAACGAAAAAACGAGCCAAACTGATAAAACTAGTGTAAGCCCAAACACCACCCTTCTAAGGTCAGATAGCCTCCCACCAAAACCGGAGAGAATATAACGTAACTGTCGCCGCCGTATGGGCACGCTACAATAGTAGCCGTCGCCGCCATCTTCCACAAACCCCTCTTCAGGACTAGGATCCACGCATAGATCGTGCAAAGCCTCCCATTGACGTCACCATGACGCCAAACAGCGCCACCGTCCTGCGCGAGTCCATATAGCCATGCCCATGACCGGTACCCGCTGCACCTCGCCGCCAAGATCCGCCGATGTCGACGTGGTGGATGGAACACCGCCGCCTCCTCTTGCCTCTTCCATCCAGCGCTGCTCCAAGAAGGATGTCCTCAAGAGGGGCAGCGACACCGCAGCGCCGTCATCGTCCGATCCAGACAGATCTTAGGGTTTCCCCCGAAGCAGCACGAGTAGGTAGCGGTGGTTGCACGACGATGCCTTCAACAAGGAAACGACGTGTAGGCGCCGCCATCGCCCGCCATGACGGGAGTCACAGCACGGTTTTCACCGACAACCACGTCTCCCCGACTCGCCGCTGGGCCAGATGCGGGACCAAGGATCCACACAACCGGTAGGCCGACCCACTCCGGCGGAGGAGGAGGCCACCACCGCCATGCCCGAGGTCGATGCCCCCGACGTCCTCCTCGTGCCCACGAGCCTAGTACCAGGGACGCTCGCAAACCACCGACGGAGATGACATGGGACAGGAGCATCCACCGTGAATCGTCTAGAACGAAACCTAGATCAGATCCTTCGGCCACCACCACCTGTCGTCCGCCACTCCAGTCGTGATCCGCCAAGTCCTGCTGGCCGCCACCAGACCGCGGCACCGCCGTTGACGAGGCCAGTGTGGGCGCCGCCACAGCCATGCCAGATCTTCGGCCGAGGATCTCCGCCGCCGCCGCGCCACACGGGCTTTGCCCGACGACGATCTCGGCGGCGGCGGGAGGAGAGGAGATGGAGTGGGGCGGCTAGAAGGGGGGCGGCGGGGGCCCTCCGGTGCAGGCCGGCGCAGCCGCACGGGAGGGGTCGAGAGGAGTCGGACTTAAACTTTTTGGGAGAGAATTTCACTTCCCCGGCCTCTGCACCAACTAAGGATGCACACAGTCATTAAGCATGAGTACCGGGGTTTTTTATCTTGATTAATAACCAAGCTTAGTCCTCAGGATAAATTGCATGAATATCAGGAAGTCCTAATCCTCAAGTATAAATAGGAACATAAATTCGTGTCCGTGAGCACTTGAACTTGGGTGTTGGGTTTGTACATCCACTCTCCCAACCAGTTGAGCTAGGCTCACTTCCTTTTAAAACTTTTTAGGAGAGAATTTCACTTCCCCGGCCTCTGCACCAACTAGGGATGCACACAACCATTAAGCATGAGTACCAGGATTTTCATCTTGATTAATAACCAAAGATGAACGCCTAGTTAATAAATGTTTCTAAACATCAATAAGGGCATATAGATTTTCCTTATGCAGCTCTAGTACATCGACACTACCAAGCACATCGACTTAATCAAGTATACCTACTCTCGTATTAATATATTCGCTTTATCGAAAAAATACCTCCTCTCGCGCTTATTGCCGTACTTCTTACACGCTCTCTCGATAATCTTAATGGGACACCTGAAATGGCTAGGACCAGCCTCCAAATCACCAACAACTTTCGCACAAACTCCGATGGGTATGGTTCATCTACATCCCATGAAACGGGGAGCCGGTTTCTAGGCCCATGTACCCACGACACGTCGCAAGAATAGGCCGCAATCGCGCTGTAGCCACGTCTCATGAATTTAGTTTCAATACTCATTCTTGAGCCACTACTGCATTTTATCGTCCTTGGTGGAAAAACATAGTCTCTTGTGTGATCAAAAAATCCAACATGCTCAAGGTCGAAGAACCAAATATAACATATGATGTCGCCGACACCCTCAAGTTCAATGTAGATTGACATCATCATGTTGTCACCATCTCCAGTTCATATAGTCGTCATCTCCACTATGTAGATGTGTTCTGATTGCTTGTTACCCAGATATATGTCGACTCTACAATTATTTCTGACTGTTTAGGAAGGCGCAATTTTTTTATTATAGACGGATGTCGGATCTTCAACTCGACAGCTCTCAAGACTTGATCTTGGGACAAACAAGATCGTCAACTTCGACAAAGTTCTACATTGGCAAACTCCTTCTGAAAGGAACGATGAGGTTAACTAGAGGGGGGGTGAATAGGTTAACTACAAATTTTACTTCATTTTCGTTTTAAGTTGGTGTTGCTCAAATATAAGTTCTCTAGATTATGCAACTAGATGAACAACCCTATATGTTGAGCAAATGACTACTAGCACAAGATATATATATGAGTAAGCTAGTAGCAACAAGTAAAGGGAAGTTGAGGAATAACCAACAAGTTGACGCGGAGATTTATCCCGAAGTTCACTTCCCAATGGAAGCTAATCTCCGTTGGAGCGGCGCGGTGTTTACCAAAGTGAAACACCGAGTAGCCTTGATATGGCACACCGTATCTCCGTTGTGTCTTACCACCAATGTGGCGAGACACTTGTCACTATGTTGCCTTTGAGGTTGACAACTAGAACCTTTACAAGGATGGAGCACACTCCACAAGTTGGAGGGTCTCCACCAAATGCACCTAGCCGCCAAGACTCGATGCTCAAGGCCGAGGCACACACCACAACTCAATTGGTGGCTCCCGGCAATGTCTTCGTAGCTCCCAAAGCTCCGAAGGACCACAACCTCTTAGGGTTCCAATGAACACAAAGAGTAACAAGCCCCCTCTCACAAATCAAGGGGGTAATCAAATCGGTTTGGTGGAAGTGTAGATCTAGGTCTCCTCTCTCAAATCTCCAAAGGGCTAAGTGATTGAGTGGCTAGAGAGGGAGATCTATTGATTTGAAGCTTTTCAACAATGGAGGTGTTCTTCTTTTGGTCGTGGTGGTTGTCTCGAGGTAGACGGAGGGGTATAAATACCCCTCCCCGAAATTTAGCCGTTGGGGTGGCAGAGTGCCCAGTCTGGTGGCCGGCCTAGGCCGGCCAGGAGGCCGACCAAGAAACTTCACGCAGGAGCAAGTAGGGCCGACGGCCTGTGGGCCGGCTGGGGGGCCGGCCACCCCCAGAGCCGCCCGGCCTGGAGCCCGGCCAGGGCCGGTCTGGAGGCCACCTTCCTTCTTACGTCAGGGACACCGGCCAGGGGACCGGCCTGGGCCGGCTGGGGGGCCGGCCACCCCCCAGAGCCACCCGGCCTGGAGCCCGGCCAGGGCCGGTCTGGGGGCCGGACCCCCACCAGACACGCCCGACCAGGAGCCCGGCCTAGGCCGGTCTGGGGGCCGGACCCCCACCAGACACGCCCGGCCTGGAGCCCGGCCTAGGCCGGTCTGGGGGCCGGCCAGCCTGCTGCAATGCCATTTCTTCCTGTTTCATTTCCAACAACCGGTATTTCTTCCTTTTTGCATAGATGGTCAATATTTCCTGTGGATACTAAAGAGTGTGTTAAATTCCTCCAAGTGTTGTGATCAAACGTCAAAACAAGATTAACGGACAATGTCCTTTCAATCTCCCCCTTTTTGATGTTTGATGACAACACATGGATTTGCAAACTAAGTCTCATTTAGGCATGTTTGAGTGAAGCTCCCCCTTAAGCTTATAAGCCGACAAGATATACAACTAATGATTGCTCAAGTGAGGACAAGTGATAGGTAACCACATATACACTATGTGAGCAAGGGATATACGATAGTTCTCACCATAGTCTTCATATGAGTAGATTACTTTTCTCACAATAGGCTTCATATGGAAATAATCTTGGAATAATATCACCTTGCAATGGAAGCTCCATATAGAGATAATCTTGGAATATCATCACCTTGTAATGGACTCCAAAGGATAGATTGAAAACCGAGGAAGACCTTACAATAATTTAACGAAGGTCCAAGATAACCTTAATAAAACTCCGGGATACATAACAAATAGAGTTCACTTAAACACTTAAACAAACAGGTTTGATGCAAATGAGAAGGAAAACATGAAAAACGCAAATGCAATGCAAATCCCCGGAGAATCTTCTCCCCCTTTGGCATCAAGACACCAAAAAGGAGAAGGGGTTGTGAGATCCCTATGATCACTCATCATCAGACCCATCGTCATCCTCATTATCATCATCATCACCCATAGCAGCTGGACGGGAGCTAGACTGACCAGGGTCACCTTGCCAATATGGGGCAAGAGAGGAGGCGTCATCGCCAAACCAGTAGGTGTACTTGTTCTGGGCCATATAGGTGTTCTCAGAGACTTCAGCTGAGCTTTCTAGACCAAGAGGAAGATTAAGCTGAGTCATGATCGCACGTTGATTGCGGTTGTAGCTCTTCTGCTTGGCATAACTCTTGTAATCTGATTTCCTTTGCAGCACAAAGAAACAGTTCATCTTCTTGAGTGCTTTAACTATCACGTTCTGCTTCACAGGAGCCTCAACATCAGCATCTTCATCATCCTGAGCACGATATGGTGGAACAAAGACAGGGGCATCTGGAGGAGGAGGAGGTATGGCAACAAGAGGAGGCACATACATCTCATATGAACTGATCACAGCAGTGCTTAACTTGGTGTTGAAAAGAGTTTGCAGATATGGACCATAAATGGGAACCTTGTCCTTAAGAACCACCAAGCGCATCTCTTGCCACATGTAATCAAGGATATCGATTTGCTTCTTCCTCATATAAAGAGGAACAATGTGGTGAAGGCAATTAATCATCCGCTCACGAACTTCGCCCTTTTCCCCATACTTGCAATTAAGGCAGTTCCTCAAGATGCCATGAACAACTCTCCAATAAGGATACATCCAAGAAATCTTGGGAAGTTTCCCACGAAGCCCTATCCCTGGTGGATAGCAATGACGAAGCCCTGATTCAGCTGGCATAACTTTTGAGCAATGAAGACGAACATAGCATGGAGCAAAGGGAAGTTCCTCAAGCTCAAACAATGCACCAAATTCAGCCAGAGTAGCTGTACACACAGTAGTGTCACACATCCAAGTCATAGTCCTCTTGGGTGCAGTAGAGAAATGAACTGTGGCATAAAATTGCTTAAGCAACTCAGGAGAATATGGAGTGTTAACAGTCATGAGCTTAGAGATTTTATGATAGTCCATAAGTTCCATCACCTTTGGCCATACTGCCCTTGTTTGCTCAAGGTTGAAATAAGAAGTGGGTGCATGATGATTCTTTTTCTTATTAACACATTGATGATAAACTTCCTGATGCATCTTGCAATAGAATCTAGGATCATCTGGACAAGTGCTATGACCAAATGCATATGGATTGAAAACCAACCGGTCTTGCTCAAATTCATGGCGAGGCACTTTGACCCAAGAGGCACATACCGGTTCATCTGGATTCACAAGAGGCTGTGGACACCCCATTGGCTTGGCAGCTTGCTTGTGCTTAGCTCTTTTGACCGCAACTTTCTTGAGTTTCTTGGCCTTGGGCATGGAGGATTGAGCATCATAGTCATCAACAATGTCATCCAGCCCATCAAAGGTCTTGCTTCCCTTGCCCCCAGCCTTGCTTGACTGCGGGAACTCCTCCCAATCATCTTCCCAATTGTCCATCTCAAGTCTTGAGAGAGAGAGACCACAAGAACACACCACCAAAAGAGAGAATCCGCCCAAAATCGGCACAAAACAGGGAAAGTATGTGGATAGGACGAGAGATCGAGAGATTTCCTCTCAAATTTGTGGAGGAGAAAGAGTGGGGAGTGGTTCAAGCGGAGGGGAAGGAGAAGGAGCTTGAGTGTGGATAGAGGGCAGCCATGGAGGAGAGAGGCATGGGGGAGAAGAAATGAAACTGCCTTGGGTCGAACTCCCCCCGTGCGTGTAAAGTCCCCAGGCGCGCCGGCCTGGGAACCGGCCTGGGCCGGGCGATAGGCCGGCCAGGCAGCCGACCAGGGCCGGGCGGTAGGCCGGGCGCACCCCCGAGCCAGCCGGCCTTGCAGCCGGCCAGGGCCGGGCGGGAGGCCGAACACTGCCCCGAGCCAGCCGGCCTGGGAGCCGGCCTGGGCCGGGTGGTAGGCCGGGCCAAGCCCAGGGCAACAATAGCTTTTCCGAGGCTATTCATCTTCTAGTTGTTGACGTTTTTTAAGCTCCGAACACTTTGAATCTTTAGAAATACCACTGAGCAACCAATGAGTGATCCGGGGAAGATGCAAAACATGATAAAAAAACTTAACACATCCAAAATAAAAACTTCAAATAAGCAATATTGAATGTGATGCAAAAAAAAATGGCAAATGGGAAACATGCAACTCGTATGTAGTAAAACCTCAAATAAGAGCCAACTTTTCTATCTGAGAAAAGGTCGGTGGCCTAGGCCACCATATATGAGTGTATGGCATGCCACCGTGAAGATATATCTCGGGTGCATAACCAAAACTCATCATTTAAGCTCATATATGAATATTATTGAGACATCAATGAAAACATTTCTATTGACATAATGGGGGGAGGGAGTGTCCAATGAATTAGGACAACACTCCCCCTAAATCCATGCCCACATCTAGACTCCAAATGAAAGTCTAGTAGAGGTGTGTATGCAAGATTTTCAATCAACTAAAATTGCTTGCACATACGACATTTATTTGTCCTCTCAATTCCTTAAATCTTTTCTCATCAAGTGGCTTTGTGAATATATCGGCGAGTTGATCTTTGGTGTTGATATAAGAGAGTGAGATATCTCCATTGGCCACATGATCACGGATAAAATGATACCGTATTTCAATATGCTTTGTCTTGCCATGGAGCACGGGATTGTGAGCAATTCTTATAGCACTTTCATTATCACATAAAAGAGGCAATGTCTTTTTCTTAATTCCGAAATCCTCAAGACATTGTCTCATCCATAATAATTGAGAACAACAACTTGCGGCGGCAATATACTCGGCTTCCGTGGAGGAAGTGGATATGCAATTTTGTTTCTTCGAAGACCAACACACTAGTGACCTACCAAGAAATTGGCAAGCACCTGAGGTTGATTTCCTAGTCACTTTGTCACCGGCCCAATCCGCATCCGAATACCCCACAAGATCAAAGCTTGTATTTGAAGGATATCAAAGGCCATGATTAGAGGTATCCACCAAGTACCTAAGAATTCTTTTGACGGCGGTCATATGGCTTTCCTTAGGGTTAGATTGAAATCTTGCACACAAACCCACACTAAACATGATATCCGATCTAGATGCACAAAGATAAAGCAAAGAACCAATCATAGAACGATAAAGCTTTTGGTCAACCGGAATACCTTCGTGATCTAGTGTTAGATTCACGTTTGTTGCCATTGGAAATCTCAATGGGCTTGCATTTGACATATCAAACTTCTTGAGCATGTCTTGAATATATTTAGCTTGGCAAATAAAGGTTCCTTCGTCATATTGCTCAATTTCAAAACCAAGGAAGAACTTTAATTCGCCCATCATAGACATCTCAAATTCACTTGTCATTAGCTTAGCAAATTGTTCTACAAAAGAGACATTAGTAGAACCAAATATAATATCATCAACATATACTTGGCATACAAAGAATTCTCCATTTACACTCTTGGTGAAGAGTGTGGGATCGATTACCCCAAGTGCAAAACCACGGTCTACTAGGAAGTCCTTTAAGTGATCGTACCAAGCACGTGGGGCTTCTTTTAGGCCATACAAAGCCTTGTGGAGTAAGTAGACATGGTTAGGACACTTGGGATCTTCGAACCTCGGAGGTTGTTTAACATATACCATCTCATTAAGTGGACCATTTAGAAATGCACTTTTAACATCCATTTGATATAAGGTGAATTTATAACTAGAAGCAAATGCAAGTAATATACGAATGGATTCAAGTCTAGCTACGGGAGCGAAAGTTTCACCGTAGTCAAGTCCTTTGACTTGAGAGTAGCCTTGAGCAACCAAACGAGCTTTGTTGCGAATCACTTGTCCATGATTATCTTGCTTGTTCTTGAACACCCATTTGGTTCCAATCACATTATGGTTCTTGGGTCTTTCCACTAAGGACCATACTTTGTTTCTCTCAAAGTTATGGAGCTCTTCGTGTATAGCATGGACCCAATCCTCATATTCAAGAGCTTCATACACCTTGGTGGGTTCAAAATGTGATATATGGGCATGAACACCACAAAAGAGTAATAGTTGCCTCCGAGTGGACACACTCCTTCCAAGGCCACCAATGATGTTCTTTTGATAGAGAGATTTTGATGTAATGCCACGGCCTTGCTAGCCACTCGACGAGCAAGGGCATCTGAGGGTCTCTCATTAGGAGGTGCATCTTCATCATCTTCTTCATCTTGATAGTGATTAATCCGAGAGTGGGTTGGAGTTCTTGGTGAAGAATCACCAAAATCTTGACCACCATTATCATTAGGTGGATCTTGATCATTATCATGATGGTTGGTATCATCTTGTAGATCTTGAGCTTGTTCTTGGTTTGCCGCTTGATCGATGGTTGATGTAGGGGGCTCCACTTGCGTCGAGCTTGAGTACACATCCGTTGCCACAAGGGGTTCCTCAACGGGTATAAGAGGACCTATACCCATTCTTCCTATGGCTATGGAGGAGGGCTCATCACCTACATCATCAGGATCAACTTGCCCCACTTGGGAGCCATTATCCTCATGGAATACCACATTCATAGATTCTTCAACACACCCGGTGGATATGTTGTAGACTCTATAAGTGTGGGAATCCTTGGCGTAACCAACAAATATGCCTTCAAAAGTTCTAGGCTCAAATTTAGGCAATTTAGAACCTTTAATGTAAACTTGAAATTTGCAACCAAAAACTTTAATATAATAGAGGTTAGGCTTTTTACCACCAAGAAGTTCATAAGGAGTCTTGTTAGTGAACGAGCGGAGATAGAGCCGGTTGGATAGATGACAAGCAGTGTTGATGGCTTCGGCCCAAAAATTATATGGAGACTTGAATTCGGCCATCATAGTTCTTGCCATATCAATAAGTGTACGGTTCTTTCTTTCCGCAACACCATTTTGTTGAGGGGTATACGCAGCGGAATATTGGTGTTTAATACCCTCATCACTCAAGAATTCATCCATGGTGTAATTCTTGAACTCGGTTCCATTGTCACTTCTTATGGCCAAGATGGTTGTGTCATATTGGCGTTGTACTTGGGTAGCCCAATCAATAAATTCTTTTGAGTTTCACTCTTCTTCTTGATATAGAAGGTCCAAGTGTATCTTGTATAATCATCAACAATTACCAAGCAATATTTCTTGCCACCAAGGCTTTCATAAGTAGGAGGCCCAAACAAATCCATATGAATGAGTTGGAAGGGCCTCGTTGTATTGATTGTTGACACTTTGGGATGGTTCTTCTCATGCATCTTTCCGGCAACACAGGAGCTGCAAGGACGATCTTTGGAAAAATTCACTCTTGTTAGTCCTTCCACATGCTCACCCTTCACAAGTGTTTGCAAGTTTCTCATACCGACGTGGCCCAGCCGGCGATGCCAAAGCCAACCCACGTCGGATTTAGCCATTAGACTTGTGGCAATATGTGTAGTTTCTTTCGAGAAATCCACTACATACATACGGTTTTCCACAAATCCAACAAAGTCTACTTTAAGAGAAATTGTGTGAAGGATGAGCACATGATACCGTCCAAAGACAACAGTAAAGTTGCACTCGCAAAGTTGCAAAACGGAAAATAAATTATAACCAAGGGACTCAACAAGGAGGACTTTCTCAATGGATGTATCCGGAGAAATGACCACCTTGCCATGTCCCAATACCTTGAGTTCGGAACCATCACCAATCGTGACATGAGATACCTTGAGAAGTTGATACATTAAGTCACTTAACACTTCTTTGCTTCCGGTCATATGTGCGGAGCAACCGCTATCAATAAGCCATGATGATCCTCCGGAAGCCCATACCTACAAAGAATTAAGTCCTTGATTTAGGTACCCATGTTTTAATGGGTCCTTTCCTGTTAGTCACAAGGGTCTTGGGAACCCAAATAGAAACATGATAATCACTACCATATGAAGTGCCAACATATTTTGCATAAACATGTCCATCATTAGATTTCAAAAGCACATATGATGGGTTATATTTTCCCGCAAAATTGTTGTGAGACGATGTGTTCTTAGGAGCAATGCTTTTAGCAAGGATATCGAATTCATCTTCATCGTTAGCCAACTCCCCCTCTTTCACAAAAACAATAGCATTAGTGGAGAGTTGATTTCTTCTTCTCATTGGTCTTCTTGGATGAGACTCCAAATCCAAGTCCTTCCTTACCCACAACTCTCCTTTGATTTCTCAAAAGATTATTGAGGTTATTTTCTCCTTGGATGCAAGACACTAGTCCCTTCTCAAGTTGAGCCTTCAACCTATTGTTCTCCAATATGAGAGATGCTTTGACACACAAGGGGTTAGTGGCACAAGCATTTTCATTTATATCCTTATCTTGAGAGATGTCATGTGACTCCTTAAGAACCTTGAGCTCTCTTGAGAGTGCCATGTGAGCTTTCTCAAGATACTCAAAATCCTTAAGTAGTTCATTGTGACCATTCATAATGTTATCATTTTCATCCATAAATTCCTTAAGCTTACAAAGTGCATGATCACGGTCACCCATCATTTTAGATAGATCTAAATTGGAGGTTTTCTCGATACAATCTTTAAGGCATAGTGCATTATCTAGAGCTTCCTCAAGCTCCGCTATCCTATTAGCATCATCACGAGCGAAACCCTCAAGTTCACATATTCTTTCTTCATGTTCTTCAATGAGACCATAAGCATTACCAAGTTGAGTCATGAAGGCATCAAATGCAATTTTATTTTCACTTTCAAGTGATCTCATGACTTTAGAAAGATTATTAGCATTCTTATCATCAAGTTTCTCAACACAATTCAACAATGACGGAGTAGAGGAAATTGAGGGTTTTAGTGAGTGGGTTACCTTTGGAGATGTACCCTTGGCCATAAGGCACTTGTGTTTGGTTGGACCTTGCTTGTCATTCGGAGTTGAAAAGAGAGAATCCAAAGAAGAAGGAATAACCCCAATTGCCATTGCCTCCATACCGACTTGTTCTTCTTCATCTTCACTTTCTTCACCTCCGGATATGTATTCTTGCTCATTTGTCACCATTGCCCTTTTAGATATCTTCTTCATGAAGTTCTTGTTTTTGGGAGCAAAGTTGGTTTTCTTGATGAGCTTTCCTCCATTCTCAATTCTACTCTTGTAAGGACAATCCACAACGAAGTGCTCACTATCACCACAATTGAAACAAGTTCTTTCTTTCTTTGTACTTGAGCCTTCTTTTCCCTTGTTCTTCGTTGCATTTGATCTAAAATCCCCTTTCTTCCACCAATTATGGTTGGAAAGTGCCAAACACTCATTGTGTGACACCCTCTTTTCCTTTTCGGATGGCACATAGGTGGATCCACCTTCATCACTTGATGCTTCCTTATCATAAGATGTCGCCTTCAAAGCAAGAGATACTTTCTTCATTCCATTCACACGAGCTAGAACATCTTCCGAGGATTTCTTCAACATATTCATGGTGACAAAGGCACCCAAAACATCATTGGGAGTTAGTTCCATGTAGTCCGCTCTTGATTGAACATTCATTACCATGTTCTCATTGTATGGAATCAAGGTTTGAAGAAATTTTCCCTTGAACCAATCATCATCGCAATCCTTGAATCCAACATCCTTCATGTCCACAACGAGAGCCTTGAGTCTTCGATATACATCCTCCGGGACTTCTCCATCCTTCATGATGAAGTGATCAACTTGCCGTTGAAGAAGTGTTTTCTTCGAGCGTTGCATGCTCACATTGCCATCATACATTGCAAGTAGATAATCCCAAGCTTCCTTGGCGTTTCGGAGAGACCGGATGTGCTCAACACCTTCATTGACCATTGCCTTCTCGAGCATGTGCATAGCATGTGCATTGAGTTGTTCATCAATGATCTCACTTGAGGTCAAATTATTGATATCTTTAGGATAGTATCCTCTCTCAATGATTCTCCATATTTGCATTGAAGAGCTACACACATAAGATTTCATAGAAGCTTTCCAATTAGTAAAACGGGTCCTATCTACTAAAGGTGGATTACCAAGATTGTTCACATGTGGATGTTGAACATTAAGAGCATTGTTATAAATATGTCCAAATTTATTTGGGTTTTCATTTTTAGATGAGTGTTCGTCACTTTCTTTTGAATGGGATATTGGATTACCATTTTCATCTAGAGAGGGACTTTCATTTGCATTGCTAGTTGTAGAAGCAAGTTTAGTTAGTAGTTCCTCTAACCTATCCATCCTCTTATCGGATCTTTCTCCCATGGACTCGACTTGCTTTTGAAGCAATTCGATGGGAGTGGGATCCTCCATCCTCCTCTTTAGGCGGTGAAGCCTTTAATAAAGAGACGAGGCTCTGATACCAATTGAAAGGACGATGAGGTTAACTAGAGGGGGGGGGGGGGTGAATAGGTTAACTACAAATTTTAATTCATTTTCGTTTTAAGTTGGTGTTGCTCAAATATAAGTTCTCTAGATTATGCAACTAGATGAACAACCCTATATGTTGAGCAAATGACTACTAGCACAAGATATATATATATGAGTAAGCTAGTAGCAACAAGCAAAGGAAAGTTGAGGAATAACCAACAAGTTGACGCGGAGATTTATCCCGAAGTTCACTTCCCAATGGAAGCTAATCTCCGTTGGAGCGACGCGGTGTTCACCAAAGTGAAACACCGAGTAGCCTTGATATGGCACACCGTATCTCCGTTGTGTCTTACCACCAATGCGGCGAGACACTTGTCACTATGTTGCCTTTGAGGTTAAAAACTAGAACCTTTACAAGGATGGAGCACACTCCACAAGTTGGAGGGTCTCCACCAAATGCACCTAGCCGCCAAGACTCGATGCTCAAGGCCGAGGCACACACCACAACTCAATTGGTGGCTCCTAGCAATGTCTTCGTAGCTCCCAAAGCTCCGAAGGACCACAACCTCTTAGGGTTCCAATGAACACAAAGAGTAACAAGCCCCCTCTCACAAATCAAGGGGGTAATCAAATCGGTTTGGTGGAAGTGTAGATCTAGGTCTCCTCTCTCAAATCTCCAAAGGGCTAAGTGATTGAGTGGCTAGAGAGGGAGATCTATTGATTTGAAGCTTTTCAACAATGGCGGTGTTCTTCTTTTGGTCGTGGTGGTTGTCTCGAGGTAGACGGAGGGGTATAAATACCCCTCCCCGAAATTTAGCCGTTGGGGTGGCAGAGTGCCCAGTCTGGTGGCCGGCCTAGGCCGGCCAGGAGGCCGACCAAGAAACTTCACGCAGGAGCAAGTAGGGCCGCCGGCCTGTGGGCCGGCTACCCCCCAGAGCCGCCCGGCCTGGAGCCCGGCCAGGGCCGGTCTGGAGGCCACCTTCCTTCTTACGTCAGGGACACCGGCCAGGGGACCGGCCAGGGCCGGCTGGGGGGCCGGCCACCCCCCAGAGCCGCCCGGCCTGGAGCCCGGCCAGGGCCGGTCTGGGGGCCGGACCCCCACCAGACACGCCCGGCCAGGAGTCCGGCCTAGGCCGGTCTGGGGGCCGGACCCCCACTAGACACGCCCGGCCTGGAGCCCGGCCTAGGCCGGTCTAGGGGCCAGCCAGCCTGCTGCAATGCCATTTCTTTCTGTTTCATTTCCAACAACCGGTATTTCTTCCTTTTTGCATAGATGGTCAGTATTTCCTGTGGATACTAAAGAGTGTGTTAAATTCCTCCAAGTGTTGTGATCAAACGTCAAAACAAGATTAACGGACAATGTCCTTTCACCTTCTACTTCAGGAGTCTACCAAGACTTCACGTTGGTAACCCGACATTTATCCTCCTAAAAGGAAGGAGCCGGTTCCAACAATAAAGCAATGGTGGACTCAAGGGCTAACACCGGGAACACCATGCCAAATTAACGAGATTACCCAACAAGCCCAAGGAGGACCAAGTCAATGCCACGACCTAACACGCCCATATAGGCTCGTGCATGGACAAGGTATCCATCCCAGCCGGGTCAATACCAAGTTCCTCATCAGGCTTGATGATGTCAATTCCTCGAAACGCGCCACCCGAAAGACCGGCTCTTGAAGCGTCACCTTGTGTCGATTTCCCCAATAGTCGCATCAAAATTAGCATTGCGAAATATTTAAGATGCACCTTTCTAGTCAAGGCAATATACATTAACTCGTCAGTAACCTACGTGATTATGGCTCATTAATACCCACTATTATCATCGTCATTGTAACCCGGTCTTGTCCCTACTCCCACCATCCTCAAATAAGTGGACATATAGAAACTTCAGGACATACTATGAAGTGAAGTAGAAAATGCATTGGGAAGGTGCAAGCTATCATCTCTCTCCTCTTTAATCCCCCACCTTCAATGAGCTAAGTGCATGTAGAAGAGACCGAGAACCCGGCAGTAACTCAGTTTAGGGTCCCAGCGGCGGGCCCTTGCGACCAGAGTTCGACTTCGGTCTGGAGCAGGGTTTCTGGGATTTTCATCCCGGTGGGCTTCTTCCATAAAAATCTGGTTCCTAGTTTCTCCTAGGCCCAGCTCATTTTAGAAAATGAGGAGACCATTTGTTGAATATTATCGGGCTTGATTTCCATGTGATGAGAGAAAAATATTTTTTTATATTTTAAAGTGCATTAGGAAGATAGAAGTACTCTTTTATGGATGAATTTTTTGAATGCTAAAAGTCCACTTAATAGAGGATGGATTGAGTATATAAGACATGACGAGGGGTCCCTCACAAGATAAACAAGTTAGAGAGAGAAAAGAGACATCATGTAGTCACACACAATTTCTGAAACACAGTACAATACATGAGTAAGTCTTTACCCGTTTCTGCTCTTATTTTCAGTAATTGTTCTTGCATCTTTAAATAAAGGTTTCACCATCATCATGATGACGGAACAAAGACATGCAGCAGCAAACAGTGCAGGCCCAGTGCAGCAAACTGTGAAGACATGGTACAAACTGCCGCTTATTGCTAGCAGTCCCTCCCTCCTAGAGCATATGTCGTATTCTTTTGTGTTTTAATTTTCACAAATAAGAAATGTGTTATTTTTTATGTAAAACACTTTGATCATTAATTTGGTCAACAAAATATAAATTATACATCATAAAAAATTATCATTAATTTTTTTTTTGAATAAAAATCCAACGGTCTAACTTTTATGACATATAATTTATACTATGTTGACCAAATTTGGTGGTCAAATTTTTCTTAAACAACATGCGTGCTCTGTAAACTGTAATCGGAGGGAGTATATAAATTTCTTGACTTTTAATTTATGTTACGCTGGTCAAATTGATGATTAAATTTAGATTAAAAAAATGTGCGCCACCTAAATGCGGATGGGCGAAAACAACTTCCAAGAGTGAAAATTACTATGAGTGACTTCTGTTGCCTTTGAAAAAAAAAACGAGACTATCCAATTCAGTATTTAGCTCCGGAAACGTCTTCTTACTTCATTTCGTTGATTGGTCATTTTGCATTTAAAATGGGTTCCTATGAATGCTATAGACTATTTCTGGGTGACCATAGACCATTTGTTCGCTTGTTGTATTCCTCCGTAATTCGTGGATGAGTGAGACAGAGCGTGAGAGCGAGTACTCGTCCACGAACACATGCAATAGGGGGGGAGGGGGCGGGGCTGTCCTGGCTGAGGAGAAACGCAGTCTGTGCCATGTTCAATAATTTTCTACCCTAAATATCAGCACTGAATAAAGCTCAGTGTTTGGTAGCTTGTTGAGGTCCATTTCAGAGTTTTTCGTGCTACCGCATGGCGTTTGGTTGTGTGCAAACCACGTGGTGTGGTATCCTTCTCGGCTGAGTGGTGAACATACCCATCATTCGACCAGCAAGTGCACCAAATTAGAATTCACCTGGCTAAATCACACTAAACACGCTTTAAACAGTCCACAAAATACGGTATTAGTTCACCACAAATTCAACAATAACTGCTGGTGATGCACCACAAGTTGAACAAGTTCATAATCCGAGGGGTTTAGTATGTACCACCTCACAAAGTATTCAGACCTCGAATCAGTTTTGCTATGTTCTACATCATCGACAATAGCATCATCAGCTCATCACAGGCAGTGCTTGCAAATGAATGTATCAAACAACTCCTTCTGCTCATGAGTGGTCATCGCAAGAAAGTTGATACCTTCCCCTTCGTTCTCCATTAGGTGGCTTGGAGAGAATCACAACGTCTCAAACCTGACAATGCTGCTGGGAAACCCATTGTGGTCGAAGATGATCTTTATCTGATCATAGTTCTCGATTGGCCTGTTGATGATGAAAGCATCCCTGGGGTGCATCTGCAATGAGAGTAGAGTTAGTCATGAGACACTCGAAGCAGTGAAGCAATTAAACAAGCAGAGTAGGAAGCTTACTGTGACATGTGGTAAGAACACACCCTCCTCCGTGAAAAATGAAGTTGACTCCTCCCGCCATTCCAGTACTTTCACAAGTGCTAGCTTGCTAAGCATCTGCCACCTATATCTCCACTTTCTGAGGTGGTTGTACACCTGCTGACCTTAGTGCCGTAGAACTGAAGAACACTGTCCGCAGAGGGTTGCTCAGCGGAAACGGCCGGTTCGAGCGTTTCTCCTAGGCCTGGCTGAGGGGCG
This sequence comes from Puccinellia tenuiflora, assembly GCA_012064385.1. Lineage (NCBI taxonomy): Eukaryota > Viridiplantae > Streptophyta > Magnoliopsida > Poales > Poaceae > Puccinellia > Puccinellia tenuiflora. The sequence goes on along the minus strand of QRDG01000281.1, from coordinate 86,128 downwards.
ATTTAAGATTCGTGCGGACCAAAAACGCGAACGGGCAAACAACCAAACAGACCATTTTTTCGTCCTCAAATCCTGGTTAGAATCTCCATAGACAACCAAACACGCCCTAGTTGCATCACGTAATTTCAGACGTGGATGGGAGACAGACCGAGTACTCGTCCACAGAACCATGCACTAGTTGCATCTCGCATGCTTGGAGCATATCGTCTTCCTTGCATGAAGCCAGAACTGCACATCCTCCAAGGTCCATTGCTTAAGTTATCTTCTTCATCGGCCACTGTGATTTGCCAATGGTTTCGGCACGGCACTAACGACACCCCCTCTCCCAAAAACAAATCGGTACGACATGCTCCGAATCAAGCCAAGCTTACCCTTTTCACATCACAGCTAAGCCCGTCGATCGAATTAATCAAACCCTTCCGTCTACCTCCATCCACACACATGATCCCAGCTGTACGAACCAGTTTAAAATGCTTTCCGGCAATGGCGGCCAGTGGAGTCGCGAGGCCGTAACGTGGGTGCCGACTGCCGATTAGCACGCACGCACCACCTCCGAGCTCGACAAATCCGCCATTGGATCCCTTAATCAACCCGGCTAATCCTGCTACGTGTCCCGGCGATGGCGGATTAGCTCCGCTTATTATAGTGGCCGGAGCGGCGCCGTGCCGTGCCGCGGGGGCGAAGCCCATGTGCCCGGCACCGGCGCCGGGATCGATCATTAGCCCGTCGTCGAAGCGCGCCACGCCCCGACAAAAGCGTGGCCTTGAAAAGCGGCTCAGGCCATATGATCAACCCTAATCTTCGCTGTCAGTGGTGGCCGGCCTGGTTTAATTACTACATAAGCCGACGCAACTGATTTGGTTGGCCACTTGGCAGCTTTTGAAGGACGTTGCATGAGCATCCGAGACAGCTATCTTCAGGCAGGCTTCTACTAAATCCCAACGAAATCCTCTCGAGTCTCAGCTGAGCATATCCTGAAAATATTTGGGGCACCGTACACCAGTATTTTTTTCTTCTGAATTACATGTTCCAACAAACATAATTTAGTTTACAACTTTTAGGTTGGGGATTTTACGAACCGTCAAATCAGGTGAATCCAACGGTGGAGAAATGAGAAGTACTAGAAAAGAAGTACTCGTAAGTACTTGGAAAGTACTGTAAATATTAATTTACCAATATAAAAATATTGATTTACTTGATTAACTAAAGGGTAGATAGGTATTTTCGAATCAGATGGCCCCACATGTCACAAACTCTCTCTCCTCTCATCGTCTCCCTCAAAGACACGGACCCGATCCTCCCGCAGAAATTCCCCATTTCTCGGCCGCCTCCGAAGCGCCGACGAGGTCGTCCCCAAGCATACTCGCCCACCACCTCGACCAGGGCGGCGAAGGCGGAGCCACGCTTGTGTGGCGCGCGCAGCTCGCACGGCCGCGGCCGCCGCACGGCTGCCACACATCTCCTCGCCGGCTGGGGCTTCCGAGCGGCGACCGGGCGCAGGCGACCTCTTAGCGGAGAGCAGTAATCGGCGGCTCTTGGATGTGGCGGAGTCGGGAGCACCGCTACGAGCGCGCCATTCGCCGATTCGCTCATGGCTGTCATCTTCGGCGAGGGACCAACGGCTCGGAGGGCGGCGGCGGAGACGGGAGCAGCGCGACGAGCTCGCCTTTCGCCAATTCGGTCTTGGCGGCCATCTTCTCCGGCGGAGCAAAGGCTCCGGGGCGGTGGCGGAGCCGGTCGCACCGCGACGAGCTGTCCGTTTTCTAATTCGCTCCTGGCGGTCATCTTATCCGCCCACCACCGCGCAAAGCAAAGCGTCACCCGGCCGCGCGCCGCCCAGGAGAGCTCGCCCGCTCGGCCGTCGCTCCGCGACGAGTGGAGGAGTTCGGCGACGAGGCGGCGCACATGGACTATGCGACGAGGAGGAGAACGCGGGTGTCAGGGGAGTGCTCGTCGCGAGCGGCAGGTCGTTCAGGCTGGGTCAACTGTCAGAAGTTTTTTTCCCAACGTCTATGAAGTTTAATCAACGGCTGAAATAATTCCCAGTGGTAGTACTGAGAAGTACTTGGAAGTACTCCCCAATCACCGTAACAACGCTCAATTTAGTTGGGAGGTTTTGGCTAAGGATCGTTAGGCATCCTAGGACTTATGTTCTTCTTGCATAAATTATATTTGCAAAGGTTTTTCTTTTTAAAGAAACAGTTTGAAAAGGTTCCGTTGCAGGAAATGAAATTCCATGTCACGGCCAAAATGGTTGAAAATTCTCACTTGCATCTGGCCGAAACAAAATTAGGATTTGAAAAAATTTCAAAAATGATGTAGTGTAGCTTGAATTCATGTGTGTAAATGAATGTCCAATTTCCGTCATAACCATTTGAAAGTACAACCACCTTTGAAGCATTAAATCAACCTAATTACGACGTATTTAATATTGATACCTCAACTATTGGTTGGATAAGAACTGAGCTACAATTTGGGTTCTTATTATTTTAAAACAATTGATGTACTCCCTCCATCCCGGTTTATAGGATGCAATTCTAAAACCAGGTTTTCCCAAGAATAAACAACAATTAGCATTAATTAAGAGTAGTTATTGTTGGGTTTTGGCCTTTCCCAAGAACAATATGAAACCCGATTGGGTTTGGCATTTCACCAATATTGGCATTAAATATGAGAGTGCTATTGGGTGAAATATTTGGAAAATCGATTTTACATGACCAATCCCCATTCACCTAGGTCCTAGAGATTTGCCAAATGCATCCTATAAACCGGGATGGAGGGAGTAGTTACTTCCCCTACCGCATTTAAAAAAAAAACTATTTGTTGGATTTTTTTCTTCGAGTCCTCGCACAGTTTCATTCTTAACCTTATTACAAAGTCGAGCTGGATTGAAAAAAGTTGTATGTATGACAGATGATGTGGCGATGGTTTCACATACATGATATCCTAATTAGCACAAAAGAGAAAATAACAAAGTGAAGTCACGAAGACAATCAAGCAGGAAAAACCTTTCCCCTAAAAACACACACATTATATATAAAAACAAATAATATCAAAACATTAGAGTTATTCTTGAAAAAAACAAGACAAATAAAAATAAATAACAAAAAGTTAGAAATAGGAAAAATCATAAACATTATGAAAAATGGAAAGCCGACTAACTTGCAAATAATGTAGTCAAATAAGGTTTCCAATCTTAGTGCATTTTAGTACATGTACATTACGATTCCCACATGCTAGTACTATCTTTTGTTTGTAGATGTTCCTAAATTAAAGGTTTCTCACACTTTTTTTTTGTTATTTCAATTTTTATTTCTTCATAATTTTGTATTTTTTCTGCATTTTCAACTTTCTCATTTTGTTTGGTTCCTTTATTCAAGGTAAAGAAACAAGTTTTGCCATTCTTTTGCACAGATTAGATTCCTCACAAACCATCATCATTATCTGGTATGCCACTTTAACTAAGGCGACACACTATATTATTGTTGTAATATATGAGGAAGTATGGAATTTGTCTGATATTTCTATTCGTACTTGAGGGGGGGGGGGGGGGGGGGCAAATTTTTAATTAACGAAGACTCCTTATCTTTCTTCTAATTGATATGTTTTTTAATTCCATTTACATATAGTGATGTCGTGGTCATGTTTATGACTCGATACCTCGGTGCGTAAGCTGCGAACTGGCTGAATATATAATCTATGGATTAACTAGTTGATTGACTACTTGCACCCAAGTGTTTATATTATCGAGCAGGATAGTCCTAGTTTACGACCTCAGGGTGCGTATTAATGCAAGGGCAAGTACAGCTAGTGGATTAGCGTCAATGGAACCAGGGGGCAAAGGGTGGGTGATCATACACACAGACTGTGGATGAGTTCTTCTGGTTTTCGCCGTTGTCTTTTTATTTTATTTTTTTGCGAATCACTAGGGTTTAGTCAGTGGAACCTGGGGGCGTGGTCGCGGAGAAAAAACACGAAAACGCCGCAGGAAGACGGCACGACAACAGGGAAACGCTACAGGTTTTGCCGCGCGGTCACCGCGACACGTAGCGGCGGTGTACGCCACCACAACGCGCACATGCCACGCCTTCTCGTGGCGCTCCCTCCACCTGTCTTCTCCCCCGTCCCGTCACGAGCCATGGCTCCATGCTCTTCCCCACCAGACCGACCCAAGCCCGAGAACCCCTTCCATTCTCTCTCTCTCTCCTGCCCGCGCGTGGTCGCGTGGATACAACTGGGCGAGGGAGCCGAGGCAGCGGCCAAAAGCGCCCACTCTCCCCCTATCTCTCTCTCCCTCTCGCTGTCTTCGTCTTCCAACAGATCTTGATCGAGGAGGCAGGCAGGACCGCAGACATCAACAGGGGAGCCGTGTGACTCCACTGTAGAGCGAGTCAGCGTGGCGGACTGGGGTGAGGCGGCTACGTGCATGGCCACCGGCAACGGCAAGTGGTGGCAAGCGCCACTCGACTACCCCTCGCAGCCGCTGCAGCACCACCAGCACCTCCAGCACCAGCAGCTGCCGCCGCTCACCATGCCGGCGCCGGCAGCTCCCCTGGAGTTGGAGGCCGCCTCGCCCGATAGCAAGCAGCAGCAGCAGGGCCAGCCAGGCCAGCAGCAGGGCGCGGTCGACGCCGCGGCGGGGCCGGGGGCGGGGGCCATCGTGCCGCTCCGCAAGCCGCGGGGCCGCCCGATGGGGTCCAAGAACAAGCCGAAGCCGCCGGTGATCATCACGCGGGACAGCCCCAACGCGCTGCACTCCCACATCCTCGAGGTGTCCCCCGGCGCCGACGTGGCCGCCTGCGTTGCCGAGTACGCGCGCCGCCGCGGCCGGGGCGTCTGCGTGCTCGGCGCGTCGGGCGCCGTCGCCGACGTCGTCGTACGCGGAGCCGGCGCCGCGGTCGGCGCGACCCTGCCCGGCCGGTTCGAGCTGCTCTCCCTGACCGGCACCGTGCTCCCGCCCCCGGCACCCGCCGAGGCGTCGGGCCTCGCCGTCGTCCTCTCCGCGGGGCAGGGCCAGGTCCTGGGCGGGTGCGTCGTGGGGCCGCTCGTCGCCGCCGGCTCCGTCACGCTCTTCGCCGCCACCTTCGCCAACGCCGTATACGAGCGCCTCCCGCTCCAGGAGGACGTTACCGCCGACGTCAAGCCAGACCTCTCCATCGCCACCGACGCTTCGCTGCCGCAGCAACAGCAAGTACAAGCGCAGATGCCGTTAGGGATGTCTCAGCCCATGGCCATGGGCGCCGGCTACCCTGACCACCGCTCGCCTCCGTACGCGTGGGGAGGCCATTGAGGTGGCATCTCATGACCAACCTATGGAAAATCGTTAACTTTTTGGTGTTCTTGCTCCTAACATCCTCTAGAGAAGTAGGTTTTGGTTGATTGATTCATGGCGTGCTCTTCTTGGCCTCGTGTAATTTATTTTCTTTCACCCCTCATTGTGGCTTAATTTGTTGTCCAAGATCAGCAGAAAACGATGACAAAGCGCACACATCAGGCGATTGATCGAATCGCATTTTGTGTGGTTGATTGAGGTCAGTGCTCTAGTTTTACAAGCTTGATTGGTACTAGTTTCGTCTTTATCTCAGGCTGCGTCGGTGCAGAACTGCTAGCGTTAGCAACATGTGAAAATGTGATTAATGACTGGGGAATTGGGATTTTGTTGTTAATTAAGCTGTGCTCGGCTCGCTATTTTCTGTTTTGCTGTGTTTCTATGCTTGCCAGTGTACAAAACCTCCGCCTTGCGATTGGCCAATGGTCATAGAATACTCCTGCTTGTTTACCTTCGAGAACAAACGAAACAAAGGAGCAAAGCTCAAACATATATTGCGTCATGCACCATCTTAAATGCCAGGGGAAACATAGGACTAGCATAGGAGCGTAGCGACAGAATGGAAGATCAGAAAACATCCTATGGCTTCTGGAATCAATAGAAGTTTTTCTAATGTTGATACTCCCTATGATCCCAAGTAAGTGTCGCGAGTTGTGTTAGGAATTGTTTCTGGTTAGTTCATTTCTCACGTCAGTTAAAATGGATCGGAGGGAGTACTTGATTTGCTGATCGAATTTTATAAGGATTTTTCTAGTGATTCCTTTAGACTATATTTCATAGTAGTAATTTTTCCATCCACTCAAATCTTGTAGAAATAACTGTTTGTTTCTTACTTTCTTATGATGGAAATGTGCAGTGAAATAAACTTTGAGCAACCAAATCCTAAAGCAGTCAAGTGAGCATAACACTATAATCCTGTTTTTTATACTCGTGTTTTGGAAAATTCTGCGGATGCACTCAAGTGGTTGCTGATCATTGCGAATATATTACTCCTGCCGTTTATTCGAAAGAAAAACTACGGATCAGATAAGCCTTCGAACTAGGAGTATGGTATGGTAGAAGAATACGGGAGATTGCCTCACACGACAACCACCGCGCAAAAGGGATCAAGGCCCACCTTTACCTTTCTTTCCAAAATGATTTCCTGTAGGATGAACGGAAACGGCAATGTTTGTTATACCCATTCTGTATTTGTTCAGAAGGGATGATCAACACCCATTGCCATAAGAAAATGAGGGTCTTTTTGTAGTTCACCCGACTTGGAAAATACTCATTTCTCACAAGACGAGATTGATAGCCATTCGTTTAAGATCTTCTCTTTTTGCTGTAGTTGTTCCAAGAAACATCCTAGTTATTATGCCATGGTTCTTAACGGCGACCAGCAAACATTCAGATAGCACATTTTCAAATCTGATACTTGCTTTATAGGCAAGTAGTGAAATTTACTCTATTTTGAGAAAGAAAACGGTTCATTTAGTTCTTTTCTTTCCGGAACTGTCCCCATATTTCTTCGGGGACATCCGATAGAATTGGAACGAAACAACATTAGCCGATAGATTATCTTTCTTGCACAGTCAAAACCTAGTAGTATATGCTGGAAACTAGCAAAAGCTGGATAGAGCATCAAAGCAAGCATAGCCTGGATGTTTTGTAAAGGAAGAACAGCCTGCCAGCATTGTAACTTCCAAAGGTTCTGCTTTTGCATGGAGATGTGCATCAGTGGCTCGAACCGCGCGCCCTTCTTGCCCTTTTTCACTTTCGACACACGATCACCACTCCGACCGCTGTCAGTCCGGAGATAAGCCAAGTCATTTCAGAGTTGATCCAAATGTGGAGAGATCTAACCACCAAAAAAGCCTCCTAAGTTGATCGCAAAAAAAAGGAAAAGAAAAGCCTAGCGCTAGCAGGCTTAGGTTCAGTTCAGAGTGTTTTAGGGCAAAAGAAAAGCCATTGGTGGGTCAAACCACAGCAAAGGAAGCTCCAAGTCGATCCTGTTGCCCTCGGCTCGGCGCAAGAAAGGTGGCGTGCCGGAGCAGCCATCGGCGTCTGTTTTTGTTTCCTTTGTACGGCCTTTCACCGAGGGGATCTCCTCCGGCGAAGTGTCCATGAGATTTGATCCTGCAGGACGGGACGGGTGCAGGGAAGGAAGGGGCCCAGCTAAGCTTGACTGCATGCATGGTTCTGCCGCAGCTTTACACCCTCGATTCATGGCCCCCTCCCTCCTCCACCGCTTCTCCTTTCGCCTGCGCCTGCGCTTGCTTCCTGCTGCGGTCTTTGCCTGCTCCGTTCATCTTTTCCAAGTACAGCTTCTCTGGGTGGCGTCGATCTCAGTGCCGGTCATGGCATGCGATGTGTTGAGTGTCTGAGCGAGACAGGCGCTCTGCTGCTGCGGGAAGTGCACCCGTCTCCAGAGCTTGACGACGCTTTGACCGCTGCTGCGGTGCTGCCTGCTGCGGCGCTCCGTTTCCTGACGAGCGGCGAGATGTGTTTCTTGTACCTGGCGGCGAGGTGTGGCCGTGTCAGTGTGATTGCTTGTTCTCCAGAATGTTGTTTGTTAGTGGATAGTACACTGGATTGCCTTGGTAAGAAGCTTGAGGGAAATATCAATGCATCTTCGAATATTTTGAGTGATTCTCGTAATGCCCAACAAGAAGAAGATTTGCTTTGGGAAGCACACCTAAAGAAAAAGGATGCTCAACCAAGAAGTGCTAAACGAAAAAGAAATTGGGTCAACAAACTGCCCAAGTTCAAAAAAGAAAGTGCCAAATGAAGCTACTGTGTATGTTCCTTGAAAAACTTACAGTCTTATGTTCTTATTCATTACACATGCAAATAACATGTTTCATTGCCTTGTGCACAAAAAAGACAATGGTGGTGATACAGGATCTCAAATAGCAACTGATAGTGCTTCTGGGGACAGTAAAGATGAGCCTGAGATATTCAGTGGCATGTTTTCCATGGATAGCATCACTAGCTGCACTGTGCTGCTGACGGTAATGCATCATATATGTTTAATTAACGAATTGGCTGCAAATAATTGTGTTTTGTTTCACTTATTTTTTATCATTACAGGGTCAGTCGTGCTGGTGATTTATCTCCTCAAGATGCTCTTTAGGCCTTTTTTAGTAGTTATTACTTGCATGGTGTAGGTTATTTTGATGTGCTGAAACCAGTGTACCGAAGTCTGAAGTGCCAAAAACTGAATGTGCTCTGTTTGGTACGGTACTGTGTGCAGAACTTCATGCGTGTGCTCTGTTGGGTGATTATCTTTTGTTTGTACAATCTGGCACGTTGAACTGTATTGTGGTTTAAATATAGACGGAAGTCTGTGTGAAAATTCTGTGGTAGAACAGAGCTTTGTCAGGCGTGCGAACGAGTATTTCACAGATTTTGCCTGTTCGCTCACAATGTGGGCTTTATTGGGCTTATTTCTCTATTGGGCTTATTTCTCTATTGGGCAGCAACGTTTTTTTGTTTGAGAGATTTTTTTTTGTTTGAGAGAACAAGTAGCAACTGGTCTGTGTGTTTTACACTGAGGAGAGCTAGGACCGTAGGGTAGCCCATACCCAGACCCGGTCAGCACCATGGCCGCGCCGCCGGTGCTACCGGGCGAGCTCATCGAAGAGATCCTCCTCCGCCTCCCGCCCGACGACCCGGCCTGCCTCCTCCGCCTCCCGCCCGACGACCCGGCCTGCCTCCTCCGCGCCTCCGTCGTCTGCAAGACCTGGGGCTGCGCCGTCTCTCACCCCAGCTTCCGCCGCCGCATCCACGAGCTCCACGGCACACCCCCCGTGCTCGGCTTCCTCCACGAGTGGTACGAAGAGGGGATCCCCAGCTTCATCCCCACCACCGCCTCAGCCTTCTCCCTCGCCGCTCCGGATTGCCGCTCTTGGTGGGCCCTCGACTGCCGCCACGGCCGCGCCCTCTTCATCTCCAAGGAGCAGCAGAATCGGGAAATCCTCCTGTGGGAGCCGATCACGGGAGCTCAGCAGCGCATACCGGTGCCCCTGGAGGACGGGTGCTCGGGCGCGGCCGTGTTCTGCGCAGCGGACGGGATGCGACCACCACGACTGCCTCGGTGGTCCTTTCTGCGTTGTCTTCGTCGAACAATACACCGACCTCGAGGAGTATGTCACGTACTCACGTCGGCGTGCGTATACTCCTCGGAGACTAGCACCTGGGGCGAGCTCACCTCGATGCACGGCGAGGTATACATGGACTTTACATATTATTCCAGCGTGCTCGCTGGGAGCGGTGGGAGGTCTCTGCTCTACTTCTTGTCCGATTGTGGGTTGATCCTGGAGTATGACTTGGCGAGGAATGAACTGACTGGGATCGACACACCAGAATGCGAATCCAAGTATACAGAGAGATTTAACCTAATGCTGGCAGAGGATGGAGGATTGGGACTTATCGAAAACTTAGGTTCACACTTCCAAATTGTGGTCAAGGGAGGAGAGTGACCGCACTGATGTGCCATGCCATGGGTACTGAACCGGGTCATTTACCTGAGCAATCTGCTTCCAATAGGTGCTCTCGTGAATGCAGCAAATAGTCCGTCAGTGTTGAGCTTTGCAGAGGGAGCAAAATGTCATTTTCGTTGACACGGTCGTTGGCCTCTTCACAATCGAGCTACTGTCCGAACAGGTGAGGAAGGTGTGCGGTAATAGTTGCTTCAGTCAATCAATTCCAGTTGTTGGCTTCGACACCCCCGTGTCCCGGAATGAGCACCAGGATCTGCCGCTGTCGAACGCTAGTGTGGAGGAAAGAGGAGAGGATGAAACAGTAGGTCACCCGCAGAAGTTGCTTGACAATCGGTTGAATGCTATCAAGTAGGGAACTTTGTCCATGCGTTCGAATGTGTCAGCCATGTCCTCGGACCTCGATGACAGGTTTGTTTCTATTCCGATAAGCCGCTAGCTCTCTAAAGCGTGCCGATGTATGGACTGGGGAGTGTAACTCCCAATTCATTCAGTGCTCATTTGGATTTGTTTTGTTTCCATCTGTCCTTAGTTGCTCTGACCCTTAGTTTGGTACATGAGGGTTAGCGTAGTTTAAGATGTTTTCAGTGCACTGCTGTTTGAAGGGGTAGTCAATCTGGTTATCCCACTGATACTCAATAGAAATACTTGGGATCTAGAGCCTATTATCATTTGCTATGATGTTCTTGTTTGTGAGTAGCATCGTATCAAGTGCATTTACTGGATGTGCTATCTTGTTTGAGAAATGTTGTATGCCGTTCCAGTACTTGGCAGTTGCAATATCTCATTACTCAGCAGTTTATTAGTATAGCACTTCATAAACTACACAAATCCTAGTCAGTATTCAGAAACTCCAGCTGACAAGATGAAGTTAGCACCTTGTGTCATCGAATTGGTTGACGAAAAAATTGTAGCTGTCCCGTTCTACCAGTAACTTTCTGCCTTATGTTGTAACCTCAACAATAGACTGAAATTTTATACCTTTATTGTCAGGGGTCCATCGTGTGGAGACGTTGCTCCGGAATCTACAGACATGGATGCGGCATTGCTATATGAAGCTCAAGGGGTGACTGGTTCTCAGGTGATGTTCCCTGCACGAATGAAGAACCGGTGAAGAATTCAGCTACAACCACTTAATACAAGTTGTTTTGCTAATAGCTATTTATTCAAATTTTGTAACATCAGTTATAAATGATGTCGCAGAAAACATTTAAACCTACTTTATGCTTATAAGAAGTTGTTTATTGACCGAGCTTATTTTTAAGTGCCTCTCAAAATAAATTTTATACTTGTGCCAATTTTTTTTTTGATAAAAGAGAGATTCCCTCTCCGATTTCTATTATTAGAAACCACCAGGACTGATCCAGTATGATACAATAACAGAGAACATAAAGAAAAGAAGCATCATCTATTCTTACCAAAACTACCCCATCCCAGGAGAAATGGACCTTCAGCACCAGAAGGGGTAAAACAATATTTCTTCTCTCTCCCCACTCCCCTCCACACATAAAGCGCGAGCTGGAAGAAAGCATTACAGACCAAAGAAAGCCAAAAGACAAAAGAAAATCCCCTATTTTTCCTACATAAAGAGTGGTCTTTTTTTCCCTCCTGCATCCTCTGAAGCTTTCATCTTGCATCAGGCAGTGATTCTAAAAGCTCCAGGTCGCCATCCCTTCGAAGCGTTGAAAACTTCACTTGCCACTCGTTCTAGCAGCTTTGCTCCCCACATCATTTCCGCGCTGCTTTCCTGTTTTGGCTGCAAGATAGCCCATGAATTAATAAGACAGGCAACCCTATGTATCAGGACAAAGGGATCATGTATTTTCTTCCTCTCGAAACAAATTTCATTACGAGCATTCCATATCGCCCAAAGAATCGCTGCTGCCCCAACTACTACCATTTTCTTTTTCTTTTTACCAAAACTACACAGCCAGTCCCCAAATAGATCCTTGACAGACTCAGGTTTTCTATTGAAGTTATAAGTACGATGAAATATGCTCCAAAAGAGCTTGGCAACCGAGCAGGAAATGAAGAGATGATTTATCGTCTCAACATCCCCGCAGAAATGACAGTTTACAGAACCTTTCCATCCCCGTCTCACTAGATTATCCTTAGTGAGAATGCTATTTCTTAAGACAAGCCACAAAAAGATTTTAATCTTCTGCGGAAGTTTGTCTTTCCACATAAATTTGTGTGGATATCCAATATCATTTAGCATCATTTCATTATATAAGGATTTGACCGAAAAAATTCCATTTGCAGTCAAACTCCAGGTAACTTGATCCTCTCCCTGAATTAAAATAACGCTATTACAGGTATTTTTTATGCTATTCCATGCTTGCAAAGTATCCCCCCACAAAGTTCGTCGGAAAGTCACCGAGTCCCAACCATTGTTCAGGATATAAGCGACAGTAATATTTTTCTTTCTACATAGTCCATATAGCCTAGTATAATTCTTACATAATGGTTTGGTATCAACCCACCAATCTTCCCAAAACCTGGTATTTTCTCCATTGCCAATTTTCTTTTTACAGTATCTGTAAAAGGTGTTTTTAATTCCCATAATCCCAGACCAAAACTGAGAGTTCCCTGGTCTGTGTCTAATAGCAGAGACACAGCTCAGGTATATACTTCTTCTTTATTATTGTTTGCCATAGACCAGTTCCACTTTCTAATTTCCATAACCACTTAGCTAAAAGTGCTTGATTCATAACATCAATGTTTAAAAGACCAAGCCCCCCTGACTCTTGGGTTGGCACACCACCGACCATTTCACCAGATGATATTTCTTTTTATCCTTATCTTCTTGCCACACAAGCTTGGATCTGTAGAAATCTATTCTTTTACGCACCCCCACAGGAATTCTATAGAACGACATCATATAAATAGGCATACTAGTTAAGCAAGTCTGGACCAAAGTAGTCCTCCCCGCAATATTCAATAATCTACCTTGCCAACCAGCACATTTGCTTGCAACTTTATTCCCCACCTTGCTCCAATCTTTATTTCTAATTCTCATTTTATTTACAGGGATACCTAAGTATCTCATAGGCAGCGACCCATTAGAGCAAGTAAAGATTCTCTTATATTGCTCACTTTTATCTGCAGCTTCTCCAAAAAGAAAAAGTTCGCTTTTATGGAAGTTTATCTTTAAACCAGACATCTGCTCAAATGCACACAAGATGAATTTGAGATTTTTAGCAGATTCCATATCATCAGGTAATAGAAATATCGTATCATCAGCATATTGTAGCATGTTAACACCTTTTTCGATATATTCACCTAGTACAAAGCAACCTCTAATATTGGTCTGGAATGCTTCCCATTTTTAGGAAAATCAGAGGGACAACATATCTACAGTTACTGTGAATGAGTTGTCTGTACTTGCGAAGACACTGAACTGGCTTTGATTGCCCAAACAACATCACCACTGCAAATAAATAAGGAAAGCGGTTTGCTTCCTAACTTTTTTTAGGGTTATTGAAGGAGAATAAAAAGAAGCAGCAAGATAATTGTTGAGACAATACAAAGATTTGTTATTGCAAACCATTGACATTAGTCCGGACAGATATAGTACAAGGGGACGGGCAAACATTTGAAACTTGAAAGGATTAGGATTGCAAACTTTCTAAAATACAACAGCAGTTGTGTGAAGCTGGCTAGAGATTACATGCATGGTCGTTGAAACTTGACAGTAATGTTAACCATGCCGATTTACATCTTCACACCTCCTGTGTACGAGCCTGAGTTAAGGTTTGCAAAACGATACACCTTTAGAGCCGTCGGCCCGTCGCAATGACTCCGGAAGCAGCAACAAATCAGTTTACTGCACTTGAACAAACTGATTTAGTCGTAGGCCGTGGATGAAATCTTGTGTTTTAGTCCTCGAGGCTCTCCTGAACTAAAATGGAGCTTGTAGAAAAAAAGTTCCTGCTGGGCCAATCGTCTTTTTTGCCTTCTACTTGGTTGGAACGCCGAGTGTGTTACTTCTGCACCGCCGTCTTGTAGCTTGAAGGGATTCTGAAGGAGTTCTGAAGGAGTCATTCTTGTCGAATGAATTCTTGAGAAGTTCTTTTGGCGTTTGGGGCGCACTCAACATATCTTCTCGACTGCACCAAAGCTTCTTCCTGGTCCACTCGGGCATACCGAATGAAGATCACGTCTTCTGTAAGTCGAGTGAGCTTTGCCTGCACGCTGAGTATTGGAAGATGAAGCGGAGCTAGTGAAGGAGCCTGCAGATTTTTCTCCAGTTGATGTGTCCAAACGGTGCCGCGCCCAGGCTATGAGGTGAGCCAAGATCACCCGATAACTGCAAGTTGGCGCGCGACCATTACTGTTCGTCGGGGCTGAGTTCCAGTAGGACGACTCAGGCTGGCCCTCTGAGACAGGCAGAGGTCACCCAATGACACTATGTCGGCGTGCGACTAGTCCTGTTCACCGAGCGTTGAGTGCCCGTAGGACGTACGACTCGGGTTGGCCATCTAAGGAAGGTAGAGGTCACCGAATGACTGTTTGTTGTCGTGCAACTAGTCTGGTGCTGAGCGCCGAGTGCCCGTAAGCAAGACGGGCAGAAGTTACCCAAAGACTTTACATCGTCGTGCGACTAGTTTGGTGCTGATCGCCGGTAGGCATGCTCTACACGGCCCTCTGAATAGGGCAGAGGTCACCCTAAGACTGTATGTTGGTTGGCTGACTAGCCTGGTTTTGCCGAGCGCCGAGCACCCATGCTTGGCACGACCCTCTGATTTTCACATGTTACGTTTAAATGGCATAATTTTGTGTTATATAATTCATAACATTGGTTACATTTGCGATCTAGTGATACGCGCAAGACCTATAAACCGAACGGCAGAGAGTAATAAAACTATATTGCTTTTCGAAACCAATTACCATAACTAACATATATAACACTAACAGTGGCTATGTGCATCAAGCGGCTAGGGATAGACCACCTTGGGGAGAAAAAACATATAAACACTGATAAAAGACTAATTAAGTCGTCACAAAAAGCAAAATCAAATAAAGGAGCAGATTAATTTCACCATAAAGGAAGACTTATATACAGCTAAAACTAATTCAAACTGACGATCTTATCATCCTTCGCGGGCGGGTAGGACGATCTAGTCTTGATGAACTCCAGGCAGTCGGCAATGGCCTCGGCGTAGAAGGAGCTCTGGTTCCTCTCTGCCAACGCTGGACGACGGCGGCAGTGAGCGCCTCGGGACATCGCCGGAATGCGCACCCTCGACGTTGAGCAGCTGATCCTGCCGCGGGCGGGGCAGCACCTGAGCTCTTCCACGCTCCTGGCGATCAGGCCGACGAGGCCGGACAGTCGCATCCGCAGCCTGAGCAGCAAGCCCAGCCGGATACCGCCGCCGAGCACGCGCCGGCGCCCTCGCCGGCTGGCCTTGCTGCAGCTCGTACGGTGGATCAACATAGATCGTTTCTTGCTGCTGCCTGCTGCGATGTTGTATCAGTTGGGGTATGGTGAACTAACCGTATTGCTTTGCTTTATATGCAGCGACACTTCTCCACTGGTTAGTGTTGGACTAGAATACTACGGTGAGATGTGGTAGGCCAGGAGGTGCACACACATCATATGGAGTTATAGATGTTAGGTCGATCTCCACGTTGTGACCCAACGGTCACACGAACCTAGGTCAAACGCGCCCTGATCGGGGGCGCCCAACCTCTTCATGGTTGGTGGGCCCCTGTCGCCAGCGCATATAAAGAGGTGGGGGGGCCGGACGCACACGGTACGAGGTTCACCGTGCACCGCAGCCCCCCACCGACACACCCATCCGATCTAGGGTTGCGCTAGGCCGACGGGAAGCTCTCCACCGCCGCCACTCTCACCCACGCATCACCACCTCACCGCACTCACCACCACCATGGCTTCCGGCAGCTCGAGTTCGGTGCCACTCCCCGGTGAAGGTAGTCACGCCGATCTCTCCCTCTCTCGGTTTCCCTCTCTCTCTCTCTTGGTTTTATGCAGTAGAAGGGTAGAACCCTAGTGTTGCTCACCGTGATGGATCTAGGCTAGCGTTAATGTTTATAACATTGGTATCAGAGCTTGGTCTAGCATCTGGATCCGTTCGGTAAAGACAAAGATCAAAGAAAGAAACCCCTCTCCCGAAACCCTAATGCCAGATCTGCAAAGAAGAGGCAAATGGGCAAAGAAACAAACTCACCGGTGTGCCCTCGGGTTCGCCGGCAAAGGGGGCCTGCCGCATGGCCGCCCCATTCCCTCTCGATCCGACGCGCATCGGCAAGCCGAGGCGTCGGAAGAAGGAGCACCTCCCTCGGGAGGCAAAGCACAGATGCTCGCTGGCTTCTCCGCTCGACGGCGGCGCACCCACCGCAAGGGAGGATGCGCGACCGGCGAGAGGGGAGGCCACCGTGCCGGTCTTCTCGCTGCGATCTGCTCCGGCGGACGGATGAAGAAGAGGAAGATGGGGGGAGGGGAGCAGGATCTGGAGTGGCGCGCCGCCGTGGTGGTCGTCGCCTCCAGCTCGCCGTCGGTCGGCGGTGTCCGCCGGACGGCCGGAACTCCTAACCCTAGAGCGCCGCACGGCGGACAGAGGGGAGCGGAGGAAAAGAACGAAATGGACTAGGGTTTCGAACCGGAGCGGCGGGGAGGTGGTTTTGTTCCTCCGACTCGCGCGCGTGACCGTCCGATCCAATCGGACGGTGGAGATCGCAACCCTAGCGCACCACCGGGCTCTCGGGCCGAAATGAAAGTGGCCGTGGGCCGCCGGGAGCGTCTACGCGCCGCGCGCGCGCGTCGCGCATGTTAACGGGCCGTGGGCCGAAAGTATTTGAACCGTGGCTGGGCTGCGCGTTTTACAGATAGGTTTTTAATCTGTTTTTAGTCTGTTTTCCTTTTCAGAAGCAGTTTTTAGGTGTTTCTTGTCCTTTTTAGGCTTTTTTCATCTAGTCTTTTCCTATGCAAAAATTGTCCAACGAAATTATTGTGTAGGAAACAGAAAAGTAAAAGAAATGCTTCTGAAAAGTAAAAGGATAATAGAATTTTATTCAATAGTTTCCGCTGCAAATAGAATAATTGCTCTTTTAAATTCTTTTGCAATAGAATTAAAAGTAAAAAGAGCATGTTAAAAGTTTATTGTGATTATTTGTGGTCCTGTTATTTTTATGACCAACGTCGTTAATAATATGATCATGGTTAATCATAGTTTTGTTAAATGCATTTATCTCTATTTCTGCCCAACGGTGATGTAGTTTTAAATTGCATAACTTTTGCATGTCATATTTTGATCAACGTTGAATTATTTCATGCAAATGTTGAAAGTTCTCACCTCATTGTGATTGTTTTAGGAGGGTACCACCTGATGAGTTGCCTAAAGGATGTTCCCCTCCTTCGAGGTGACAACTACTCCGAGTGGAGGAAAAAGGTGGATTTGGCACTTGCATGTGCAGAGGTGGACTGGGTGGTGGATACTCCACCACCAGTCATGCCAAAAGAGCCTGAAAGAGAGGCAAAAGACACTGACGATGAATGGGAAAAGAAGAAAAGGGACTATGGTCCATTGAGATTGGCTTATTCCATAAATAAGCAAAAGTGGAATGCAACCAACAAGAAGAGCTTAGCCTTCTTAAAGAATACAATTGAGAACGCCATTGCGGGCTCGATTGCAGAGTGTGCCACTCTCGGGGAGTTCTTCGACAAAGTAAAGAGCCAGTTTACTGGTTCTTCAAAGATCTATGGTACCCAGTTGCTCAAGCAACTGGTAACATGAAAAGTATACAGGAGGAGGGCATGGCATTAGAGAGCACATCCTCAGGTTGTGCAACATGGCTGCCAAGCTCAAGGCCATTGATCCTGATCTTGAGATCAAGTCTGTTCTCCTCATCCACATAGTCATGGCATCATTGCCAAAAGAGTTCGAGAACTTTGTTGTGAACTACAACATGTCCCCTGAGAAGTGGGACATGGAAAAGACCATTGCTATGTGTGTCCAAGAAGAGGACAGGCTGAAAGAAGCACGTGGTGGATCCATCAACTACGTGAAGGATAGTAAGAAGAGGAACTTTGGTAACACATGGTTCCCCTTCAAAGCCACATGGCAAAGGCCCCATTCAGAGTCAGCAAAGAATCTTCCCAGTGGACAAAGACACATGCCTCCACTGCAAGAAGACTGGGCACTACAAGAAGGATTGCCCATGCTTTCCTAAAGTCCATAATGGCAAAGAATGGTAAAAATATAGTTTCCTTCGTTAATGAATCCCTGTATACACAGTTTTCGAAATCTACTTGGTGGATTGACTCAGGTGCAACTGTTCATGTTGCAAATTCTTTACAGGGGTGCCATTCGACGTGGATTATGCAAAGAAACGAAGGATGCATTGAAGTCGCAAATGGAGTGCAAGCAGATGTTGAAGCTGTTGGCGATATCTCTTGGAGTTAGCTGATGGCTTCGCTATTTTGCTTAGAGATGTTTTATTTGTTCCTTCTTTGCAAAGAAATTTAATAAGTGTAGTCACGTTTGGACAAAGAACAGTATGAGTGTTATTTTGGACATGGCAAGTGTGCCATTTGGTGTAATAATATTCGTGTGGGGGTTGCATCCCTCCACAATGAGCTTTATTTATTATCCTTGCGTGAAAAGATTTATTCTGTGAATAAAGTGAATGAAATTGTTTCTGCGTCGAATAAAGAACAAAAGAAAAGAAAGAGAACTCAAGACTCGTCGAGATTATGGCACTGTCGTTTAGGCCATATTTCGAGGGGGAGAATAGAAAGGCTCGTTAAAAATGATATTCTTCCGCCGTTAGAGTTCTCAGATATAGAACAGTGCATCGATTGCATAAAAGGAAAATTTGTAAAACAAATTAAAAAGGGTGCAACTCGAAGCACAACGACACTAGAAATAATCCACACTGATATTTGTGGACCTTTTTCGGTGAAAAGTGTGGATGGTTATGATTCGTTCATAACATTCACAGATGATTACTCCCGATATGGATATATTTATCCAATCAAAGAAAAGTCTGAAGCTTTGGATAAATTTAAAATATTCAAAGCTGAAGTTGAAAATCAACACGATAAAAGAATAAAGATAGTGAGATCCGACCGTGGGGGGGAGTACTATGGTCGGCACACTCCATATGGTCAAGTCCCTGGACCTTTTACGAGGTTTTTGCAGGAGACAGGAATAGTCGCTCAGTATACAATGCCGGGCGATCCTCAGCAAAATGGAGTAGCTGAAAGGCGCAACCGTACTCTTATGGATATGGTGCGCAGTATGATGAGCTACTCCACACTGCCATTGGGTTTATGGATGGAGGCACTTAAAACTGCCGTTCATATTCTCAACAGAGTGCCAAGTAAGTCGGTGCCCAAAACACCGTACGAACTGTGGACAGGAAGGGTACCCTCTCTTCAACACCTTAGGGTGTGGGGGTGCCCAGCTGAGGCAAAATTGTTTAATCCAAACATTGCAAAGTTAGACCCCAAGACAGTCAGTTGCCACTTCATTGGCTATCCCGAAAAGTCAAAAGGTTTTCGTTTCTACTGCTCAGACAGATACACAAAGTTTGTTGAAACGAGACATGCAGTCTTTTTAGAAGACGAACTGATGAGGGGGAGCATGGTAGCCCGAAAAATTGATCTTGAGGAGAAGAGGGTGCATCCACCTAATCCGATCATTCAGGAGCCATTTTTCTCGCTACCTGTTGTGCCTACACCAACAGTCCCTGCGATTGTGGTGGAAGCACCTGTTGTAACTCCACACGTGACAACTATGGGTGAAGTTTCGGAACCTGTCCTTCAGGAGCCGACTGAGCCCGTTGTTGAGCATGAAAGGGAGCTGCAGCAGCCAAACATAGAGAATGAAAACCTTGGAAGGTTTAAAAGAATTAAAAAGCCAGCTATCTCTAGTGATTATGTATATAATACAGAGATAGGTCACATGGAAGGTGATCCCACCTCATATGAAGAAGCCATGAGAAGTCCTCATTCATCGAAATGGCTTGAAGCTATGGAAGATGAGATGAGGTCGATGAGTTCCAACGATGTTTGGGACTTAGAAAAGATTCCTAAAGGAGCCAAAACAGTAGGCTGCAAATGGGTCTACAAAACAAAGTATGACTCTAATGGGAATGTTGAAAAGTATAAAGCGCGTCTTGTGGCAAAAGGATTTACACAAAGAGAAGGAATAGATTATAATGAGACATTTTCTCCAGTCTCATGTAAGGATTCCTTCAGAATCATAATGGCACTAGTTGCACATTTTGATTTAGAGCTACATCAGATGGATGTAAAGACGGCATTTCTAAACGGAGATTTAGAAGAAATTGTTTACATGAAACAACCCAAGGGTTTTATCATGCAGGGGGAGGAAGATATGGGATGCCGTCTAAAGAAATCCATTTATGGATTAAAGCAAGCCTCTAGACAGTGGTATCTGAAATTTAATGAGACTATTAAAAGGTTTGGATTTAAAGAAAATGTTGAGGACAACTGCGTTTATGCAAAGTTTAAAAGTGGGAAATATATTTTCCTAATCCTATATGTGGATGATATCCTGCTTGCGAGCAGTGATGTTAGTCTACTAATAGAGACGAAAAAGTTCTTGTCCTCAAACTTTGATATGAAAGACCTTGGTGAAGCATCATATGTTTTGGGCATAGAAATTCACCGAGATAGAAAGAATGGAGTGTTAGGACTATCGCAAAAGGCATATTTAGAAAAGGTTCTAAAGAAATATAATATGCATGCGAGTAATGCCACACCTGCTCCTATAGTCAAGGGCGACAGTTTTGGGAAATTTCAATGTCCCAAAAATCAATATGAGATCGATCAAATGAAGTCAGTACCATATGCTTCGGCTGTTGGAAGCTTACAGTATGCACAAGTGTGCACTCGCCCTGACTTAGCTTTTGTTACCGGGGTACTGGGTAGATATCAATCAAATCCAGGCTTAGAGCACTGGAAGATGGCAAAGAAAGCTTTGCGTTATGCGCAAGGCACAAAGGACCTCATGCTAACATACAAAAGATCTGATTCCCTAGAGATAAGAGGGTACTCAGATGCAGATTTTGCAGGGGATAAAGATGATAGAAAATCCACGTCTGGATATGTGTTCACCCTTGCAGGGGGAGCTATCTCATGGAGAAGCTCCAAACAGTCGATTGTTGCATCATCAACGATGTATGCAGAATTTATAGCATGTTATGAGGCCACGGGGCAGGCGATATGGTTAAAGAAATTTATACCCGACTTGAAGTGGTGGATTGTATTCACAAACCACTAAAGATGTACTGTGACAACCAGCCCGCAGTATTTTATGCTCACAACAACAAGTCGAGTAATGCTACAAAGCCAATAGAAATAAAGTATTATGTTGTGAAGGATAAAATCCAGGATCACACTATAAGTCTCGAGCATATAAAGACAAAGGATATGCTTGCGGATCCGCTAACGAAAGGCTTACCTCCCAATGTGTTCAAGGAACACTTAGCCGGCATGGGTTTAAGGTAGAGCCTACGATCCTGGATCATAAGAGGCCCAAAAGTAAAAGTTTTGTTTCAAAACAGAGAGGTACATTGTGGCTGTCTGATTCTATCGGCAATTGAGCTGAGATGATGAAACATGCTCTATGTATTGATTTGTGATGAAATGAGTAAAGTAAAAGAAAAAGCAAAGGTGAGATCTAGGGGGAGAATGTTAGGTCGATCTCCACGTTGTGACCCAACGGTCACACGAACCTAGGTCAAACGCGCCCTGATCGGGGGCGCCCAACCTCTTCATGGTTGGTGGGCCCCTGTCGCCAGCGCATATAAAGAGGTGGGGGGGCCGGACGCACACGGTACGAGGTTCACCGTGCACCGCAGCCCCCCACCGACACACCCATCCGATCTAGGGTTGCGCTAGGCCGACGGGAAGCTCTCCACCGCCGCCACTCTCACCCACGCATCACCACCTCACCGCACTCACCACCACCATGGCCTCCGGCAGCTCGAGTTCGGTGCCACTCCCCGGTGAAGGTAGACACGCCGACCTCTCTCCCTCTCTCTCGGTTTCTCTCTCTCCTCTCTCTCGGTTTTATGCAGTAGAAGGGTAGAACCCTAGTGTTGCTCACCGTGATGGATCTAGGCTAGCGTTAATGTTTATAACAATAGACTCATACTCGCATCACGGTTTTTCACTTGGAAAACGGTCACCGTTTCAGTTTGGCCTGATTTGGAAATGTGTCGGCTATACTATATACTTGGTGGACTATTTGATTATACTACTTGAGAGGTTTTGTAGGAAAAATATGCACCACTTGTAAAATGCCACTACTTCCCTATAAGCTATGTTGTTTAACATGAGATGTCCACCTAAATCCTACTGAAGTTTGAGTGATCTTCTCTGAAATCCATGCCTTCCAAACGACCTACGCAGCAGGGTGCAATATCTAGCGTGTAGCACCAAACCAGATCAGGGATGGAATCTAGCATGCACCAACCCTAAAATACAAGGACAAAAAACTAATTCCTGGCATCCTCAATTCACGGTTGTAAGTTTTCTCTTGTGAACCACTAGTGCACAGCTGCGCTCAACTCCAAACTCCCAATCATTCAGAGACCCCGCTATAGAACCGGGACAAACTGGGAGTTTAGCGCGGGGCCGTGAAATGTTTTTGGCCGGAGGAGGCAGCGCAGCGACACGACGGCGAAAGGCTCGTCCTCTGCCGCCGCCTGCCGTAGCTTCTGTGCTCCCGAGGATCGGAGTTTTTTTTTTAAAGAACACGCGCGTCGCGTGTCTTTTTATTAAGATAGAGAAGCACAAACATTTACAGAGGTTGTTACAAACATTTACTGAGTCTCAGCCCACAGGCGGGTCTCCACCACTCAACTCACCGATCGCTACCTCTCGTCTCTCCACATAAGCCCGCAGCAGTCCACAACTCGAACTCGCTCCTAATGCGGGCACAAACCACCGCCGACGCAGAATCCACATGATCGAAGACACGGCCATTCCGCTCTAGCCAAATGGATCTCGCCGTTAGTGTAACTAGGCCATTCACTGCCTTCTTCCTTGTCGGGACAGTGGCCACCACTGTTCAATGACGGCGTCCGGCGCAGGAGTGAAGCTCTGCAAACCGAGCCACTGCAACACCGCGAACCAAACCTCGCGCGCGAAGACGCACTGGATCATCAGGTGCATGCCCGTTTCCGGTTCCTGGTTGCACAATGGGCAGTGGTGCAGGACTGACTGCAGAACTCGTGTCCTGGCCGGTGGAAATGGTCGTGCCGTGCCGACGAACCAAAATTCAGGGAATCGGAGATGGTGTCCATGTTAGGGCTTGTTTTATCTGAGACGGAGGTGCAACGCGGCAGGCAGGGGCACCCGCGCTTGTCCCCGGCGTCTTTCGATTGTCGATGCGGCGTCGCCGTCGTGCGCCCTTGCGGCGGCCTGCCGGTCGAGGGACCTCGCCTCCTTGGCTTCTGAAGTCACGGGAGCTGTTGTAAACTTGTCTAAGACTGGTGACTGACCGTAAACTACACCGACTAGGCGACTACACCTTGTCACCTGTTCATACTTCGTCGCCTGTTCATACTTGATGCCTGACCGTAAACTTCACCTACTTCAAGACAATTTTTCATCCACTCTAGCTTTCAGGTGACACAGAGAAATCGATGTCCACGACGCATCGACAAGAAAAAAACTGACGTTGAACCCTGGTCATTTTTAGATAGCATGCGGTTTTTTTCACATCGTTTGGTGAGAGAGACCCGTCCAGTTCCAAGGATTCCAAACTTCCGGTAGCTCCGTTTCACATGGTACGTTGCACGGGGCCGATACGTGTGTTCGTCATGTTGCCATCGCTGCTCGTACCTGGTCGGCTGGTCGTGTCCAGAGTCTGCTCCGGGCCTTGTCACTAGCGCCGCTGTCAGTCAGTCAGGGGCCTTGACGATGCAAGGTATCCAGACGGGCTTACGTTATTGGCGCACCGAAAAACGGAATGTTAACATCAACCCTGCCGCTGCTACTGAATTCGCCATTCTCCATCTGCTGTAGGAACCACTGAACGACCATGTTTCCAAGGCAGTTCTCCACTCTGTAGCTATCAGCACGGATATGTCGTGGTATTTTCAATTTTTCATCTTATGGTGCGCATAGGTAGTAGACTAGTGGTGTCGTAGCATAAGTGATTGGCGATGTTCTGCTTTCCTAGAGGGCGACAATAATAGGATGCTAACTTGCTAGTAAGAAACGACATTGTTGCCATCTTCTGCTTTCCTGGGTAGGGCATCTATGTAATAGGCAAGAGGACATCAGTGTCTGAACCTACTTGTGGAGGTAGCAATCATCAGAAACTAACCGGAAATCCATTTCGGGTCATGGGTGCATCTGCACCCATGACCCAAAAAAACCATTTTCCAAATGTCAAAAAATTCCAAAAATAAATATGGAGATAGTTCAACATATTTCATGTTAGCACAAAAAAATTCGCGGTGAAAAGACATTTTGTGCGACCTGTGTAAAAAAGACAAATCCGGATTGCTACAAAAGACTTTTGTACGAGACTTGGTTTTGTCTTTTTTGCACAGGTCACACAAAATGTCTTTTCACAGCGAATTTTTTTGTGCTAGCACTAAAAATATTGATGCATGTCCGAATTTTTTTTCGAAATTTTTTAACACATTGAAAAAAAACTAAAAATGTTTTACCCAGTGGGTGCATCTGCACCCATGAGCCAAAAATCCGTGTCCCTAACTAACAAACTTTCCCGTCGTAAAGAATCGAACATAGCAAATCAACTCTGCCACCTTGGCATATTCGACATCAGTCAGACTGACAGGCGACAGAGACATGTCAACTGGCCTTATCGGGCCGAATCTTCCAGGGACGAGAACCACCTACCAGGCCGAAGTCTGAGTTGGCTGGTTCCGATTGGAAGTATCAAATCCTTGTCAGCTGGGCCTTAACCAGTAACCACAAACAAAGAGTGATGCCGACGAGTGAGTGGTTTGGAGTTTTTTTTTAAATATTATTTTTTTTAACCCGAATTCGAAATATATTGCGCAGAATCATTTTATTCCAACAATATTGCGCCGTCGGCACACTGCAGGCCGAAACGATCCTTTCGGCTCGCTGCGAGCCGAAACACGGCTGTCGGCTGTCAGCTGTCCGACGTGCATGCGCCCTGGCACGGCCGCAGAGCGGGCCCCAGACTTTCGGCCCCCTGCTGGCCGAAAGGAGCCTTTCGGCCGCCTGCCTGCCGAAACACGGCTCCACTCGACAACCCACGCCCCGCTGCTCCCTTCTTCCTCCTTCTTCCTCCTTTCTTCTTCCTCCCTGGCTCTCTCTTTCCACCTCGAAAAACAGGGCTTCCTACCTCAATTGATCTCCAAAAATAGACGATAAATTAGATTTCTGCCCCCACAAATCGAAAGAGGAGGTCAAGGTCATCCCGGATCTGTTAATGGGATAGTTTTTGGAGTCGTTATAAGTTCGGTGGTGGAGCAATGGTGGGCAACAATGGAGGGATGTGGTGGTGCTGATGGAGTAGCAGGAGCGGTGCAGCGGTGGTGGTGATGCTACGTTGAAGCTTGACTGCAAGGAAGATTGATTTTGCACGCATCAAGGGTAAACCCTAATCTTATAGTTATTTTAAGTTTAGTGTATAATTTTGTTTAGATAAGTTGTGAGATTATATTTATTTTAGGTGGTATATATATTAAGATATTAGTTATAGGTGTATAATTTTGTTTAGATAAGTTGTGAGATTAGATTTATTTTAGGTGTATGTAATTTTGTAGGTGGAGATCCCGTTAAGATTTTTTAGTTATATAGTATTTGATGATGCAATATATTTGTTTAGGTGAGGAGACATGTCCGAAGTGGTTAGTATTGTCGTTTACTATGGTTATGGTACTGTCCGCACAAATGAGTCCGGGGTTGATCTGAGTGAATTTGCAAATGTGGAGATTCCGTTGACTGAGCCTGATAAAGTGAGAATAAGCGCGGTTCAGCACTATTTGACGATGAATTTTGGCTTTGATCCTAATTTGTGGACTGTTAGGATTCAGTCGGTATGGTCAAAATCTCGTACAAATATTTATTGAGAGTTGATACCGCTAGATCGGACACAGGCCTGGGTGAATTGGCTAGCATCATGCAAACGTCGAGGTACGAAACCTATCGTCCTCGTGTTGTTTGTGCCTAAGCAGAACAATTTGGCACAAGGTGGCGTTGGTTATGAAGCTGGACAAAATAGCCAGGCAACTGGGTCAGAACCTGTTGATCCGTCTGAATTTATGTCTCAAAGTGTAGAGAGTGGTCAGTCGGCAGGAGCTCCCGAAAGCGGTGAGGGTCCTGAAAGTGGTGAGGCTGACGGTGATGAGCATTGGGATCAGGATGAGGAGGCGGGCGTAGGAAGTATGCAGCAAGAGATGGAGAACGAAGACGAGGATGGGTTGATGGGAGATCTTAATTCTGACGAAGAAGATAATGCAGAAGATGACGAAGATAATGATGAGGATGTGCCTATTCCTAATTCCTGGAATGAGGACATGTCGACCGTCATGACTGTGAATACTGGTCAGGAATCGGCCTGGGAGTATCACATGAATAATATTGAAGTAGGTGCTCAGTATAGCTCGAAGCAGCAGCTAAGGGACGCCGTGACACGGTGGGCAATGTCCACACAAAAGATTTACCGAACTGATGTGTCGTGTCCGAAATATCTGACACTGAGTTGTGTTGAAATTGGCTGTCCTGGAAGGGTGCATGGACACGTTCCGAAGTATGACGTGAATTGGCTCGTCTCGGACGTCGTGGCTCACACATGTGTCAGAGAGAACATGTTGAAAGAGCATCCAAATCTAACTTCCACTCTCATTGCGTGTCTCTTATTCAGTGAGATTGTGAAGACGAAAGATTTTCCAGCCAAAAATATCCAGAACACAGTAAAGGCAAGATGGAAGTACGACATTTCATACGGGAAGGCTTGGAGAGCTAAGCAGACGGCTTTAGAGGAGAGGTTCGGGACCTTTTTGGACTCGTATGACAACGTCGTCCGTCTTCTTCGCACATTGCAGTATAGAAATCCTGGCACTTATGTTGACGTCCAGCACCGCTATATGGATACGGCTCCTGGATATAAGGTTTTGCATAGGGTATTTTTCGCATTCTCTATTTGCATCCAAGCTTTCAGCCATTGTCGTCCGGTGCTGTGTGTGGATGGAACGTTTCTCATAGGAAAATACAAGGGGCAGATCCTTACCGCAATAGGTGTGGACGGGAACCATCAGATCATCCCAATTGCTATGGCCTTTGTTGAGGGTGAGAACTATGAGAGTTGGTTATGGTTCTTCAGGCAAATAAAAATAGCTATTGTGCAGGATCGGCCCAATGTTTGCATTCTTCATGACAGACATCCTGGTATGTTAAAGGCTATTAAGGCACTTCAACACCCTTCCATTGATGAAGCAACTCCATGGACTGATTTGCAGAGCCGCTGGTGTATGCGCCACCTTGGCGCAAATTTTTACTCACAGTTTAAGAGTAAGCGTCTGATGAACCTATTTAAAAGACTTTGCAGTCAGAACCAGCGGAGGAAGTATCAATTTATATGGGAAAGGCTGAATGAATTCACGAGGAAGCAAGTGAGGGAGAGGAAAGCCGCCAGGGCACAAGCTGTAGCTACACAGGTGGCCGCAATGATGGGAGAAGATGAAGAACCTGTAGGTTTGTGTGACCTTCCTGGAATTGACCCACCCGGAACGAAGAGGAAAAAGGGAACAAGAATAAAAGTTTTGTAGAGTGGATAGAGAAAGAGCCCTCTGTGAAGTGGTCTTTGCTGCACGATACACATGGAGTTAGGTACGGCATCATGACAACCAACCTTGCTGAGATTTATAATTTCGTCCTTAGAGGGAATAGAAGTCTGCCATTGACAGCACTAGTGGAGGGGGTGATGCATGGACCAATGACATATTTTAGAGAGAGACGGCTAGACGCCGTGAAGCATATTGAGGATTTTCCCAATACACCTTACTGCAGGAAGATAAAGAGGTACATGGACAAGAAGATAGAAAAAGCACGGCTGCACTCAGTCGTGAGAATTGGTAATGAAGAAGCGAGGTTTGAAGTACGTTTACCGACTGGAAGATTTGGCGGAGCTAATGAGCTGCTAACCCAGGAGGTTATGATTGGTAATGAAGAACATCCAACATGTGAGTGCACATGCAACAAACCAAGACTATACCATCTGCCTTGCTCACATGTGTTGGCTGTATGTGCTCAGATGGGACTGAATCCACGGTGTTTCGTGTCACCATATTACAGGAAGGAGGAAGTGCTTCAGACTTGGATGGGGGAGATGACTGGTTTTAGGGTTGTTGGTAATTTTAACAAGGTAAACCCGGCAGAAAGGGAGTACGTTCCAGACCCTTCTCTAATGAGGGATAGTAGAGGAAGACGCCAGTCGCGTCGCATCCGTAATAATATGGACGAGTCTGAAGCTGGTGGGTGTACTCGAATATGTTTGCTTTGCAATGAAAAAGGGCACAAAGAAAAATATTGTCCTAAATATCCTGGACAAGGCAGCGGAGGACGTGGACAAGGCAGCCGAGGACATGGAGTAAGGCGAGGAGCGTACTGATGTACGGCAATAAATATCGACTATGTATTATCGATTATGTTTTAATTTGTAATATGTGTGGACTATGTTTTATTCTGTAAAACTAAATTTCAATTCGTAATATGTATGGACTATGTCATAATTTGTAAGACTATATTTTAATTCGTAATATGTATGGACTATACTTTAATTTGTACTATTTGTTAATTATGTTTTAATTTCTAATATGTACAGATGGCTGCATATCCATTGCTTAGTCAGACGATCGATGCAAAACACCGTGCTAGGATATGGGAGGAAGGTAGGCAACCAAGTGTGTTGCGTACACGCACACCAGCAACTAACTAGATGATACACCCTTAATGGATTGATAGGTACGTATCGTCAATATAATTGTAAAATGTCAATACGTTGTATATATTGTAAAATTAATTGTTAATTCTGCAGGCTATCTTGGTCTGGACTTTTGCCGTTCGCACGACTAGTTGAGTCCACAGAGGCCGAGTGGGTACATATCCAACCAGATGATGACGGTGGTGCTGACCGTGATATGTAACAGGAAAAATCTAAACGTGTCCTACTGGACAAATCACTGCTCAGCTCTTTAGTGGACAGATGGAGGCCTGAGACCCACACCTTTCACTTACCCTGCGGAGAGATGGCTCCTACTCTGCAGGATGTGTCATATTTGTTAGGTCTCCCTTTGGCAGGCACGGCCATTGGTCCTTTGGAGGCTTCAGAATATTGGTGTGAGTAGATGCATGCACGATTTGCCGCTGCGCTACCAGGAGTTATGCAGTTACCGGACCACGCACACGGTCCTCGTGTTTCTTGGTTGACCCAGTTCCAGGTAATTTATTTATACAACAGTGTTAGTATTTTAAGTATGAATTATTGTATACTTATTTATTTCTCCGTGCACCGCAGATTGGTAATTTGGGATATCCTGCTGTCTTTATGGATGCGCCGCTGATTACTAGATGTCTGGAGGCATACATAATTTGGCTGTTCGGTAAGTGGATGTTCACTGAGACGCACGTCGACACCATTAGTGCGCGCTATATCTCTTGCCCGCGAGATAGCCGATGCACATACACCAGCAGATATAGTGCCCAGAAGCTTCGGTTCGGCTGTGTTAGCTGCTACTTACAGAGCTTTATGCAATGTTTGCACGAAGAATAAGTCGTCATCTTCGTTACTTGGTTGTCCACTACTGTTACAACTATGGTCGTGGGAGAGATTCCATATTGGTAGACCGGACGTCGACGCTGAGAGGCCTTGGGATTACAGACTGAACGGTGCAGATCCGGTTGACTTTCCTACAGTTGGCAGCGTCTGGACACGTAGAGAGGTAAAATTTGCACCGCCGTACTTACTTTACGTACGCATCATTTCTTATTTCATCAAGCTAAATAATTCGTTAAAATTGCAGAGACGGTATGCGCAAGTTCAAGTGAAGAATTCATACCCATCATTCACAATGCAGTTTGATCAGTTGCGCGAGGACCAGGTCATATGGGAGCCATATGATAACCAGAGGATCGTTGCGAGATACCCCTTCGGCATATCTCAGTTATGCAGGAGAGATCAGCTATACTGGTTGACGCAGAGCCGCATTATTTTTGATGTCATGGTCGAGGAGATGTCGCAGCAGAGGGTGATGAGACAGTTTGCACGACGACAATTACCGGACCCTCCCATCAGACAGCCACGACTACGACCGGAAATCCACCGGTAAGTTATTTTCCAGTCTATAATTATTTCTAATATGAATAAAACTGTCCATTGAATCTATTTCTAAAAAATAATTTTGTAATATTACTTTTCAGACTTGGACGTCAAGGAGGCGAAAAACCTTTGGTGCTTTGGCTTCAGACTCTACAGCCATTCATAAACGAATGGGCGAGTGCGACGACTACACTATGGCAGGCTGATGGCCCCTTTCAACAGGATGATTTTCAGGAGTATCTACGGAGGTATAGACAGTCTACACGACTCCGATTGACGCCAACGACTGAGCCTTCTCAGATGCAGCCCCCTTCTATTACGGACATGTACCCATTGGAGGGTATTGCAGGTTCTAGAAACTACGCGGTTAGTACTATATTACTCGTTACGTACGTACATTTTTTTTATTGATCGTACATAACATGTAATTTTTCAATTACAGTCTGAATTGATAGCCGACATTCAGAGGGATGTAGCTGGGTTCACGCCGCCGCCACAACATAGATCTTGGTTCAGGCGTCTCGAGGAGAAGCTGCGAGGTGTGTACAATGTTCTTACTTGCACCCGCTATACAGACGTTGTGCCTCGTCATGGAGCTCCGCGTCCACGTCTCACACGACAGGAGACTGCTCGTTCATCACATACTAGACTTCTTACACCTACTGGGGAGCCGGGTAGTTCGTCGCAGCGGCCTACTGGACATACTTTTCAGCCTGGTAGTTCGTCGCAGCGGCCTACTGGACATACTTTTCAGTCTGGTAGTTCGTCGCAGCGGCCTACTGGACATACTTTTCAGCCTAGTAGTTCCACGCAGCATCCGTCTCCACCGCACGTTCAGCCGACGTCACCTGATGCTTCCCAGCCTGGTAGTTCATCCTGGCAGGCAGCCCCGTCGCAGTATGGTATGTCCCAGATGGGGATACCACCTCAGTTTCAGTACGGGATGCCTCCTCAGTACCAGATGGGGATGCCACCTCAGTACCAGATGGGGATGCCTCCGCAGTACCAGATGGGGATGCCTCCTCCAGGTCATCCTGTACATGTAGGCTGGAACACTTCTTCGGCGCCGTTGACTAGTCTTGTGGGAATAGGTACGTTGTTGTTATTAATTATCCATATTTATTTTTTTGAATGTAGTATGCACTTATCTAGTAGTAATTATTTTTTGCAGGTGGGTCTGCTGATTCACCATACGCAGAGATGGACGAGGATGTGTTGTTCCATACGCCACCACCCGTCACACAGGAGACGCAGACACAGCAGGAGACACAGCCACAGGAGGACGCTCCGATGTTGGGCCGAGGTTTGCGTGAGCACCTCGACCCAAACCGAAACCGATTGTCACCTTCAGGGCCTCGGCCACGGAAAACGAAGACTAGGTATCGTAAACATAATGAAAACTGAAACTTTTATCGATGTATGAGACATAATCCTATCTATGTATGAGACATAATCCTATCTATGTACGAGACACTATATTTGTATGAGACATATTCCTATCTATATTTGATCAGACAATGCTTCCGACATTTATTAAAAAACGGCGAGATTACAAATTTTTCATTAAAACACACTTAAATTAATTGCTACAACTGAAATTAAGATACATGCGACACTTAACATAAATGTCATCTCCCGTCCACGCATCCTCCTGCCTCCGTCGATGGGCCACTCTTGCCCTTCGACGATGCCGCTCCCTTGCCCTTCGACGATGCCGCTCTCTTACCCTTCGACGATGACGCTTTCTTGGCCGTGATGCTAGGCATGAAGATGTCATCATCGTCCTCGCTCTCTTCCACCCATGACGACGGATGATCTCCTAACCAATCGAGGAACTTCTTGTCCGTAGTACTTTGCTCCACCTTCTTCCACCTTTCATGCAGCCTGAGAAGTTCCTGTCGTATTTCCCGTGGAGTCCTATGAGCCCAATATGGTTTGAGCCTAGTTGATCTGCTAACCAATGTCGCGTCTATCTCAGTGAGCAAACTATCACTACTAATGAGTTCCTCCCATGGAACTATTTTATTGTCTACCCTAAACTCGGCGGCACACTGCAGTAGGAGCTCAGACTGATGTGGAAGAAAGCTACGGTAAGGAGGAAAACCCGACATCGATGAGTGAATTCGCTAGACTACTTACTAACCTCACTGAGCAACGGCTTTTATAGCCCGGGAAGCGAAGAAAAAGGCGGGAAGAATTATGGCGGGAGAAAATAGCGGGAAGTGAAAGGGCGGGAAAAATTGGCGGGAACGAGGAACGGCGGGAGAAAAAAATGACGGGAATGAGGAAGGGCGGGAGAATAAAGGCGGGAACGAGGAAAGGCGGGAGATAATGACGGGAATCAGGAAGGGCGGGAGAAAATGGCGGGAGAATAATTTGTAAGGGTGAATTGATGGACGCAAATATATAACATTTATTTTATAAATTTTATTTGGCATCTAAAACTGTAATGGAGATAATAGCGACCAAAACAAAAAAAAAGGGCCAAAATGCAAAAAAAAAAACGTTTCGGCCGGCTAGGGGCCGAAACACGCTCGAATCGGCTGGGCGACCACGCGAAAAGGGCCAGCTTCTGACGCGGGCCTCGCGCGGGCCCCGCCTTGGGATGTTTCGGCCGTCAGCTGGCCGAAACACTCCTTTCGGCCTACAGAGTGCCGAAACACGAGTTTCGGCCAGCCGCGGGCCGACGGCGCAATAGATTTGGAATTGTTTCATTCCGCATGATATATTCCGAATTACGATTAAAAAAAATAATATTAAAAAAAAAACTCGAGTGGTTTGGCTCCCAATTCCCAAACTTCACACCTGACAAAAAAGAAAAAACTTCACGGATCTTGGTATTTTCAAAATTCTGGAAATGGAATTTTTAGTTTTCCAAAAATCTACTTTTTAT
The DNA here is from genome assembly GCA_012064385.1 of Puccinellia tenuiflora. Lineage (NCBI taxonomy): Eukaryota > Viridiplantae > Streptophyta > Magnoliopsida > Poales > Poaceae > Puccinellia > Puccinellia tenuiflora. The sequence goes on along the minus strand of QRDG01000281.1, from coordinate 53,101 downwards.
ACATACACATGTTATCTCCGTATGTATAGAGCTTTCTATTGGTATTATGTTTTATTGTAGGCTACATAAAAATCACAAAATCATGACTTAAAAAGCTGAAGAAACTCATTTTGCTTTCCAACATTTTGTGTGTGCAGGCCACTGGACACATATGGAAAAATATTTCGGTGGAAATTTGGAATACACACTATACATGTAAATATACTTGTATCTTTTTTTCAGAATTTTGGAGGCCTTAAATGAACTTTTCAAAAAATTTAAAGCGGAATCACTTGATCTCGGGAGGTACAAATGATTTTCATGATGCCGACATGATAGTATCGACCGTATCCACGTTACAATTTTTTTATTCAACCGATGTATCTGACATGATAGATATATATTTGTGTCAACATACACAATTATTTTCATAAATTTCAGAACTATTATCTTGGATTGCAGCAGCGCACCGGTTGCACAAGAACCTTGTGTGCACATGATACATCCATGGGTGACATCTCTCGGACTATGTCTTTGTATGTATGCGCTACCAAGTCATCTCCCCCTCCCTTCCAATGTTTTTGTTAATGTGGCTCCCACACAAAAATCGGTTAGTGTATTCACTGTATTGTTCAACAGGTGACCTTTCCCCTCCGCAGTGAAACGCCACCCAACTGTGGAGATGATGAGAGGAACTTTTCTTTTTGTAGAATGTGTTCTGTTTTTTTCCTACTCGCCGTTGTTCATGTGTCTTAGCTGTGACGTCGTGGTGGGGATGGAACAATGACAATGAAATGAGTCCCTCCAATCTCCTACATCTTCGTGGTGGCCACTCTGATGAGAGCATATGGCTTGTGATCATGCAATATCCTGGATCAGGTAGGTTAGATCTATTGGGCAAGATGGGCAATTTCGACGGACGATAATAACTTTTTTTTAGAGAAAACACTTGAATGCATTTCACATCCAGTTTATGGAAACAGTTGCGAGGATGAAAGCATCTGACGCCGTGAAAAATATAACAACCACCACAAATACAAGTAATGCCCACCCCAATAGACGGGATTAAGATTAAGTCGATTGAACATCGACATGGCCACACCTTAAGCTTCTCGGCGTTACGTCCCGACGTCACCACTCCTGTAGAGTACTAGATTCGAACGGCGCGGCTCGCCGCGCGGCACTTGTTGCTTCTTCTAATTTTTTGCCCGTGGTTGTCACAATTTATACAGATTATAAAAAACGTGGATAATTTTGGCCTGTGATTTTCACATTTTATACAGATTATTAAAAAGATGATTTCTATCCATCTATAGATGACCCGGAAGACAGACACAAACTATATAAGCAAAACATGATGGTAATAACAGTGATGCCGAGCATTTGTTACTCAGAGAGTACCATATTTGGTTTGTGCAGAAAGCAGAAAGTTGATCACATGTCTATAGATTTAAAAGCATGTTTTTTGGATCATATGAAATCAACAATCACCACATCATACAATCGTAGTACCATATTTGGTTTGCTTATATAGTTAAGAAGCGCGGCTGCCGCGCGCCACTTGTTGGTTCTATTAATATTTTGCCGTACATCTCATATATTGTACAGATTAATAAGAAGTTATTATCCAAAAATATAAGCTAAACATAATGGTAACATGATGTGAGAAAGAGCAAACACTGTTATTAGTAGTGGTAACATATCTGGTTTTAACACTGAGATCACAACATTATTACACAAAGATGAGCAAAAGCACTGAAATTGGGACATAAGAGGATTAATAGGTCCAAACGAAAAAAAACATAGTTCTATATGAACCAGAGCATAGGACACACATAAGAGGGCAATATTTATATCAAAGGAGAGGAGGAGCCAAATAACCAGTGAAACGACAACACAGAGGGCATATATCGTAGTCAGCTTGATCCGAACTATTGGTTGATGAAAAGGGTAGTGCACTTGCTGCAAAAGAATAGCATATCACTGTACAATACACATCTTACGACAACATGATTTAGCTACTGGGATCAATAGCAAGTATGATAGTACCACATTAGCTCGCCGATCTTCCTTATTATTGCAGGAATAGGCATCTATGGACATGGTTTTCCGGCACTGTTTGTTTTGAGCATCTGCATAAGTGAATCAATCATGTAGAGTAATTAGTATAAGTATGTCTATACAAACTTCAAATGAGAGAGATTTTGAACTATCTAGTATAAGTTTAACAAAGTTGAACTAACAGATTTTGAACTACTAAATTACCTATAATTACATAAAGCAAGATTTTGAACTATCTGGTATAAGTTTAACAAAGTTGAACTAAATGAGAGAAACACATTAGATGGTCATAAAAAACATTCCTTTTTCAGTGACCATTCGATACTAAAATATAAATGAAAGATTGACCTACTACCAAACATATAGGAAAGCCAGGCTATACTGGTTTTGGAAGGCATACAAAAATAAAGACCTAGATTTGTTGTCTAGTATGTACCTATGAAATACAACCAAGAGACATACTATGACAAAACGCTATGACAAAAATAAAGACCTAGATTAGTTGTCTAGTTTGTTGACACTGGTTTTCAGTTTGCAAAACGCTATGACAAACATTTTTAATATGACACAATAGTTATACATAGCAAAGATTTATAGGTTTAAAGCAAAGCACAATGCTCTTACATACACATAGTCTACACCCATAAGTCTACAGGCTAAGTAGGTTCTTAATTAAAACATCTCGATCATCACATAGATCGTTAACCTTAGGTAGCGACAGTACATAAATATAGTAGGCAGTTCGATTAGCAATATCAGTACAGATATATTAGCAACATCAATACAGATATAGTACTGGTACTGATAGGTAGACGGGGATGGCTGATGGAGAGCCAGGGCAAACTCGGATGGCTGATGAAGAGGCACGCATCATCATCTACAGGTGGAGATAGTCCATAGCACACACCCCATAGTTGTCATAGAAGTAAGAATCATTATAACTGTTGTCTGTGTCTTGCATTGGTGACGGAGGACTTGGGTAGTAACCTGGGAACTGATCGGTCTCACTCAAATCAGTAGTAACCTGGGACATGTGAAACAACAGGTTGTGTTTCGCTAACTTGTGCAATTGGTACAATAAATTGTATTTCAGTATTCTAATAATATTCCACCTAACAACATGTTGCAAAATCAATTCATAAAATACTGAAATACATATCACCTTAGTATGTGTGTGATCCAAAATTCCAACTTGATCTCTAGTGATATTAAAATATCTGTGTCAGCAATACGAAAGCCATAATGGATAAGCTTTTGCAGACACATTTGACAAAAAGCAGTGGTCATATTCAGTACTGCAGTAAAGAATCATATTCAGTTCTGTAGTAAAAAATTCTAGGATTGAAGGAATCTAATATATTTTGTATCGTGTTAGGAAAGAGGTCAAGGTCATGAGCATCCTATATAAAAGGATGGCATGTTTATGACCAAGGGAACCAAGAAAGAATCAATCTAATTTCCTCAACACCTTCGGATATATTACATCAGACATAGGCCCAGTTGGAAAACACGATAAACTTCACATCAGGTTTTTTGTTCATGATGGGTGTGTCTATCTTCATTGGGCTGGTACTGGGGCTGTCAACTGACTGGAAAAGAAAAACATCAGAAAACCTGATTCTGCAAGACATGGATGTTAAGATAGATGTACATAGATCTTGTGGTAGTGCACTTTTTATATGTTGTAACTTGTAAGGAATAAATAACACATTGCAATGATAGATTGACTGGTAGTTAGCCTTTTCACTTTCAGGCCAATGATATCTGGTTCCTTGCAATGATGTGATGCTATGATCTAAACATACACTGGAAGCCTACCTGGGAAAGATGTGTAAAGTAAGCTGAAAATAAACAGACATCTCCTGCGCTTTAGGAACATGATGAAGAGACAAAGTGCCTCCGAGAGGTAAGGTTTCCTTTTTATTCTAAATGGTGCCATGAGTTGTAAAAAAGTGATGGAACAGAGCGGAATTGATTGGAATTGATTACAGGCAACGAATGACTAAAAAGAGGGGGTGCACCCAAGCAATAGTAGTGGTGTAATAGAAATAAAGTACATACATCTACTGCAAACTTGAGCATATTCAAATGTAAATCAAAAAATATTATTTCTTAGAAAAGCCGAAACAGTACAAAATTAGCAATAGTAGTGAAGTATATTTTATAGGCAAGTCATATCTGACTGCAGCTAAATTTCAGAATATATAAAATATCTTAGTCGACAGCCGGGATTTCATTATTAGGTAATCGAGCATAAATATTTCATGGATTAATCTTCCCCTTAAGCTTTTCTGGGATTTCACCAAACAACTTGTAGGCACAGATAAAAAATAATCTCCACAAACGAACATGAAAAAGAGAGAAATGGAAGAGATGGTTACATGTATTCTTCATACTTCTAAAGTGCACCTTCCCAAATGTAATGATAATCTTTTCACCTGTATTAACAAAATCAGATTTTAGTAGCATCTTTTCAGTATATAAGATCAATTTAGTTATATCACACGAGCAAGATGGAACATCATGATATCTGTAACAACATATGAGGATATTGCAAGGTCTTATGCAGCAGAAAATTCTTTGGAGACATCAGAAGACACGATATCTGAGCAAGATTATGCGCATGTTTAGTTATGACATAGTTATCTAAATTTAAAGCTGCAAGATTCTGCCCATGTGTAGCTATGACACAGTTATCTAAATTTTAAGCTGGTAACAAAGTGGAGCAAAATGTACATGTATACTTTGATATAAATAACTAATCATATATATTTTTAGCAAAATGAATATCCAATGAGAGAGCAAATAAATTAAAAGCAATTAAACAAAATAGAACGCCTCTGCAAATTGGAAAAGAGGGGCACCATGGTCACGGCTGGGCTGAGTTGCCTTCCCTTCCACGTTGCTTTGCAATGTCCTCGACTCCTCATATGCGAAATCCCTTCAAGAAGCAGATTTAGTCATAATTTGATTCCAGAAATGGAGATGAACAGATGAACCATAAGGTATACTAACTATATGTGAGCAAGTGAGTGATTGGAAAAAAGATATACACAACACAGCAGAGATGGCATTAAAATTAAGTCAGGGAAAGATAAAGATTTCCACTTGAAAGTGCTTAATTAGAGAGATCACATACTGCCTTTGTTTTGAGATACAAATAAATTTGCTTATTTCTTGACATATGCATTTTTTGAAAGCAACTATTTGAATCGAACCAAATGTACCCAGTTACAAAAGCTATTTTAGCATAACATATAACCCAAAATAAGAGTCAACCTACATCTAAATAATGTGGACAAACTAAAAAAAGGCAGGAGAATCTACCGGAACATACATCTACATAATTTTGACAAACTGATGCATGTTTATCCTTCTGTCTCCTAAGGATTGTGTCAATCCTGACACTGAAATAAACAACAAAAAAGTATATATATAGTCAATCCTTCATTAGGTAAAAATTCATGGCAAAATACAAATTCAGTTCAGCCTGCAAAATAGGAGATGCAACAAATAACTGGCCATGCACCTCCTAAGTCTATTTTCTCTTCCATCACCTCCAATAATTTCCCGCAAGATGCAAAAATTGTTTTTTCAGCCATTTAATTCCGTCAAACAGGTAATGTGTGCAATATTAAATAATGGAAGAAAAATGGACTGAAGCGGTTCTGCATCCATTAGTTGGATTGGCTGACAGAGGCTACCTTTGTATAGGGGATGGATTCCCAAGCGTGAGAAACACGAACAGATATGCCATCGAGGCTGCTGGTCTGTAAATTGCGAGATTTACGTTGTGAGAGAGAGAGATAGGAGGAAGAAATAAAGATATTAAATGTAAAGAAGCTCACCTGGACCCTGCGTACCATCCTCCATCGGCGAGGGGAGGAGATGCAGATGAGGTTGGGCACCAAGAGCAAGAATCGAAGAAGAAGCAAAATTCAGTGGAAGACCAAGAACGGATAGAAAAAGAAGCAGGGCAAACAAAGAACCGGAAAAATACGAAATCCAATAAATACAAAAGGCAAGGATCTAAGAAGCAAAATATAGCAACGTTCCAACACCGAACTCCAAAAGAACCTGAAGATGTAAGAAGAAGCCGAAATATGAGATGGAGACAGAGGGGAAAGGGACAAACAAAAAGAGAAAAATAATACCTACAACAGAATCACACCAAGGACCAACAGGAAGCGGAGGAAAGAAAGAAAAGGAAAGAAATCAAATCCCAGGTCAACCAAAGTGATACCTTAACCAAATCCACGGCAGAGAAAGTCCATGGCGAGAAAAATCGGCCGGAATCGGTGAGACGGCCACAGATCTGCAGGTGCAGCGAGTCAGTGAGGCAGAGGTGGATCTGCAGGTACGGTGAGGGAAGGAGCGGAGGAGCCAAGAAACCAAGAGCAGCGAGAGAGGAAAACAAAGAAAAAATCGGCCGGAATCGGTGAGACGGCCACAGATCTGCAGGTGCAGCGAGTCAGTGAGGCAGAGGTGGATCTGCAGATACGGTGAGGGAAGGAGCGGAGGAGCCAAGAAACCAAGAGCAGCGAGAGAGGAAAACAAAGAAAGTGAGGTGGACGGAGTTGTTAATCTGCGGCCAAAAAGGACCCCTCCTGCGGCAGCGGCTGAGGTTGGGAGGCCAGATCCGGCTGCCGCTGCGGCGCGTCGTCGAGCGTGGGAGGAGGACGGGGTGGAAGTGGGCGGTGGCGGTGCTGTGGTGGTGGCGGCGGCTGCGGGGCGCGGCAGAGGCGCTTTGGGTCTCCGGGGGGAGTGGGTGGTGGCGGCGGAGACGGTGGAGAGGAGGGCGGGCGCGAGTGCGGGACGAGCGTAGGCGGCGGGTAGGGTTTTCACCGCGTGGGGCGCAGGTTATATACAACAGACGTGAAATGACGATTATGCCCCTGGAGTTCGTCGGAATTACGGACCCTGCCACCGCGCGAAAAAATGGACGGGCACGATCGAAGGAAACGTCTATAGGACGGCCGGATTTGTCTAAGCTCTGAGGACGCCCGTAGCTCCCTCATGAAAGTATGCTTTAGATGGGCCCGACCATCCCGCATACCAATCAAAACGAGCGTCCATCCTCTTACTCATCATCGAGAAGATATGAAGTAATTAGATCAGTTAATTTGATGAAACACGAGTCTATTTTGAAACAAAAAAACAGGTTAAAGGATTTGTTTGTCAAAAAAGAATGGACGTGCGGCAAAGCATGATGCCGTGTAGCTCCAGTGAATACGAAAAATGCACCCCAAATGTAGTGGATTGAACTCAAACTTTTTTCGAGATTGGCATGGCATCATAAGTTTGTTATTCTGAAATGTTAATTGTTCATCTCAGTTGATTCCTGGTGGTGCAAGATTGGTGCCGTGATCGTTGCTATGCATGCACCTTTATTTTTTGGTCGAGTAGATGATATATAGCATGCCACCATCGTGGAGGCTGGGGCGTTGTGCTTTTCTTTCTTCTGATGGCCAAGCAGCAATACGCTTACCCATCACAACAGCAACAATTTTACAATGCCCAAAGTTTCAGAATTCTGACCAAACCTGCAACCAAGCAGGAGCTCTTGGCGCTCGCATTGTTTGAGCTGGGAAAAGAACTAACAGCAAAGCTGTATGTATATGCAGAATGTATTCGTCCAGAATGGAATAATCAGAACCCGTGTTCGCTGCATATATATCCGCTCAGAAACAAGGGCTGGTCCCTGCAAAACCACTCGGCTCTTCGTCTCTTGTTCGTCCGATTGCAAGATCCTAGATCCGTCGACCGTTGATCGAGCGCCAATTGCATGATTCATCGCCTACCCAGTTTTTCGCTGCATGATCCTACCGCAGCCTAGCACCGAGCAGAGATTGCGCCTGCCAGTATAGTGCACCTACGCTCTAAGGCCGTCCGTAATGCTCCATGTAGGATCGGCTCTTAGCACCGCCACGTATGCAATTTGCTGACATGTACACCGAATTAATGAGGAGTGAGACGAGAGCCGTATGTTATCCTGACTACGTTTCTTGGCGTAGCTCCCTAAGCAGCACAATAAATGCATCGATCCTGTGCGGCCGTGCGGCATCTCTTCTCCCCCTCTAGTACGTGCCGCCCCACCTCCCAAAGCAACTACTCTGCCCCCAAATCCATCGCCGGCGCCATGCCGTCGAGCTCTCCCTAGCCCAGCCCCTTGCCTTGAGCTTTCCCCTCCTGCCTAACCCCCATCCGCCATCAGCTTGCGTCGCCCTCGTCCCCCATACGCCGCCGCCTTTGTCCCCATGGACCGAAGCAAGGAGAAAGCTTCAAGAACACCAGTTCCGCCGCCACCATCGCCGCACGTCAGTTCCTCTGCCGATGTTGCCGGTAGCAGCACTGCGTGCAGATCATCTCAATGGTAATGAATATGCTATACACTGTATACATATCCCTGAATCTTCCCTTTCTATATTACTGGGCGTACATGTAAGCCAGTAGGTGAAAGCATACGTTAGATACAATCTGCTCTCTGCTTCCACTCTTTAGTTAAATAAATGTTTTGAGTTGTCAAAGAAAAAAATAATGGTGTGTTTGGTAGTGTTCCGAAGAATGATCATATTTAGAGAAAATGTCATCGTTCTTATTGTTTGTATATTTCAGGCCAATTTACACTCAGTCACCTGATGCTTTGCTAAGTTTTTTACACAGTCCACAAACGCCTCCATTTCCGCCAATGCCTTGTCAACCAAATTTCCCGCCTCCCCAACAAGGACAATATAGTATGGAAAATTTCCATTTTGTTGGTGTTCCCCCACAATTTGGTTCATTTTCGACACCACTACCACCACCACCACACACTAAATCGATTCCATCATCATCCCGGCCTGCTTCGGCCAATGTGGCTCCATCATCTAAAGGTTCTTCCAAAAAGAAAAAACTTATCGTCAATCTTGAAGACGAGTTAGAGCCTGTTAGAACGGCACAACGTTTAGCTTGGACATCAGATGAAGAGAAGAGATTGGTAATGTGTTTATTTTCTCTAATTCTCTAATTATCCAACTTATTTGCAAGGTCACAAATAATATATCTATTCTCAATTGTAGGCAGGCACATGGTTGGAAACCTCATATGATCCCATCGACGGGAATAACAAGAAGAGAGAGAAGTACTGGGATGACATTGCTGCCATCTACAACAGTAATACACCAAGTGACCGGAAGAGAGATGCTCAACAACTGAAGCAGCATTTCCATAAGGTGAAGACAAAGATCAATGCTTTCCATGGCGAGTATTGTGCTGTCAGTAAAGTGTACACAAGTGGTTATTCTGATGATCAGCTTCAAGCAATGGCCCTGGAGAAGTATGAGAAAAATCACAAGAAACCCTTCGCACATCTACTTATGTGGAGGAAACTGAAGGAAGATGGAAAATGGTTGGCGTTAGTGTCAAGCCTGAACGGTGAGAAAAATAAGAATCCACCGACGAGGATTGATCTCACATCTCATGTTCTCGATGTGGATGGTGAGCAACGTCCGTTTGCAGGTCGCAATAAATCTAAGGCTGAACGTGATGGTAAACGCAAGACCCCGGAAGTTGTAAGCGAGCTTGGGGACAAACTGGACAAGTTTATCGAGGTTCAGGCCGCGTCTAAGCAGGAGCGCCAAAAGGTTATTGAATGCCAGCAACGTCTGTCAAGTGAGAAGCTACAAACAGCAAGGCTCGCCAAAGAGACAAAGATGCTTGATGTTTACCAAAACCTGTTGTTAGCTGACACAAGTGTGATGGATGAGAATGCAAAGGCTGCACGTGAGAGGGCACTGGCTAATATGGAGTCGATGCTATTCCCACAAGGAGGTTCAGGTATGCAAACTTAATGCCAAATAGAACATAGTAGTAGCTGGAGCATAGTTTACGTGTTTTTCATCGATTTTAGACTGATAATTTTTGCAATTCACATTCTTATTCCAGGACCCGGAGGAGAAGAAGTTTCGAGAAGCAGAACGACATGAATTCGGAGAGCTGATTTTGCTAGCGCAAGTTGTTGATTTGCTAATTCGGAGAGCTGAGTTTGTCTTTATATCTTGCTAAATCTTAACTAAATTGATGGGTATGTGTGTGAACGTGAAATGAATGGACGCATATAAATGTGATCTGGTTGTATTGGTTGAAGTATGTGAACAGATGCATGCGTGCGGAATGTGAAATATGGTGGAATGTGAATCACATTCATGGCTGTGACTTCTCTTTTCATATTCTGTTGGCTACTCCTATATAAGCAGATACGTACAGGCACAAACACACAGTCTTCTGGTGAACAAGCTTCTTTTAACACAAGATGTCCCACCATCCGGATCATCCCGAAGACAAAGATGAAGAAGAAGAGCCGGCCGAACTATACCCTCTAGAAGAATATCTTGCTGAGGAGGAGATCTTAGACTCCTTCGCCGATGAGATTGTCGGGGATCTAAAGGGAAGACTTGAAGCTCTCCAAAGAATTTCTCTCAGGAGGAGTGGTCCGAGGACATACAAGGACAGGCCTCGTGAAGAAATCCATCAACGGTTAGTTGCTGATTACTTTTGTGAGAATCCTCTCTACAACGACAAAGATTTTCGTAGAAGATTTCGAATGAGAAAAACATTGTTTCTACACATCGTTAATGCACTCGGGGAGTGGTCTCCATATTTTACCGCAAGGGAAGACGCTGTTCATCGCCAAGGGCTATCTCCGCTTCAAAAGTGTACAGCAGCTATTCGCCAATTGGCATACGGTACCCCTGCAGACTTGCTCGATGAGTACATCAAGCTTGGAGAGAAAACTTCTCAGCTGACAGCTTGAAGAATTTCACAGAAGGTGTGATTGAAATATTTGGTGCTGACTATTTGCGAAGACCAAACACTGAAGATGTGGAGAGCTTACTTCGTATCAATGAGAGCCGTGGGTTCCCTGGAATGTTAGGAAGTCTTGATTGTATGCATTGGCATTGGGAAAAATGTCCCGTAGAATGGAGAGGTCAATTTACTCGTGGAGATAAAGGTGTGCCTACACTTATTCTAGAGGCAGTTGCTTCACAGGATCTTCGTATATGGCATGCCTATTTCGGTATTCCTGGATCAAATAATGATATCAATGTGCTTAATCAGTCGTCATTGTTCACTCAACAGTTGAAAGGACAAGCACCTCGGGTCGACTATTACGTCAACAACAAACAATACAAACATGGTTATTACCTTGTAGATGGCATATACCCAGAGTGGGCTGCGTTTATGAAGACAATATCTCTCCCGCAAACTCCAAAACACAAACTGTTTGCCCAACATCAAGAAGGAGCAAGGAAAGATGTTGAACGTGCGTTTGGTGTTTTGCAGGGTCGGTTTTCTATCTTACGTCGCCCGGCTCGTTTACATGACCGAGGCATTCTCCAGAGGATCATGTTAGCTTGCATCATTCTTCACAATATGATTGTCATTGATGAAAAGGAGGAGGCGTCCGATATTCTTGACTTGAACGAGAATGCAAGCACGTCGACTGTTTTACCACCAGTATTCTCTCATGATGGAATGGAGGATTTCGCCAACGTACTACGAAGAGATTCTGAGATCCGGGATCGCTCGGCACATAAAGCACTTAAAAATGACTTGGTTGATCATATTTGGGAAAAGTTTGGGCCAAAGTAATATGTGTTCGCGAATTGATTCATGTAGCTCGAAATATATTTCGATATGTTTCTTATGATAATATATTGGTATTTTTCTATAACGCTATTAAATTTCATAGTCTTGTTCGTGTGTGTAAAATAACTAGCGTATAGCTCATGCCACAATTAGACCACAATGTTGAAATGCAAACATGATCACAAAACCAATTTATTACAACTTCTCTAAGATACAATACTTAAGATACCATGCATTAGGGTAGTAGTATCTTATAATAGACTACTACCTAGGATAGTGTGCTAAGATACTATGCATTACGGATGGCCTAAGCTTACTACTTCTCTTTTGTGATAAGTTCCTAACAAAATCACGCTTTGTCTTTACATTATTGGATCACCCTACGGCTAGAAAAGAGGATGACCAGGTGGTGCGCTGTGCGCCCAGAAACTGTGACGAAAATAACTCTTGTTTCTGCAGTCCGTCGTTTCCAGTGGAAGATCGAAATCTTTCTCTGAGCCCACGTGCGTCCGGGGACTCGGCTAGTCAGCAGCACGCGTGCCCGTTGCAGTCCCTTGCCTCGTGACACCTGTACTGTACGTGTCCGTGGATGGCAGCAAGCGTCGGCATGGGCGTCCTCTCTGCTCTGTGCAGAGGGGAAATGACCGTTGGGTGCGGGCCGTGGGGGCGCTGTGATTCCGTCGTGTCGTCGTTAATTCGGGCTTTGCGCCGCCGGAAAGTGTTACAAGCGATAGCAAAACAACGATAAAATTAAGCAAGATCAAACCAACGGGGGACACGAGATTTTAACGTGGAAAACCCTTCCAACAAGGAAGAAAAAAACCACGGGCGCCAGCCAGCAATACTTCACTATTTCGGGGTGAGGTTACAAACGCGCCGGGATTTACAATGTATGGCTTATCTCCGACGATGGCTTACAAGACGTATTTATAGTGGTCCTGACCTAAACTAGGTCGGCAACAATCGGTGTCCTGATCGGTTACAACTCGTACCGTACCGCGGGGTCAGCGCCCCCGCACCCCCGGCAGTCCTCCTGTCTCGGAGCATCGCGGTGAGCTAACGCCTCCACTTCGCTTCGGCTCAAGCCTACCGGCGACGGGCCTCGCTTCGCTCCGTCGTTAGCCTTCTCACTTATAGAAACGGATTTGGATCACCATAAAATAACACTCCACCTTGAGCCAAAATCCATCTTGTAGCATCAACAATCCTTCACCCTGAAACATCAAAGAAAACACTTTCGGCGCCAACTAGTCCATTGGGCTAAACAGTTATACCAACTAAGCTCGAGCAAAGCTCAAACTTAGCAATAGGAACTGGCTTTGTCATCATATCAGCAGGATTATCATGAGTACTGATCTTGCATACCTTCAGCTTACCTTGTGCAACAACATCACGCACATAATGGTATTTGACATCAATGTGCTTTGTTCTCTCATGGAACATCTGATCCTTATTAAGGTAAATGGCACTTTGACTGTCACAGAACAGGCTAATACAAGTATCATCTCCACAAAGCTCAGCAAACAGACCTTTCAACCAAACAGATTCTTTACATGCTTCAGCAATAGCCATGTACTCAGCCTTAGTAGTAGATTGTGCAACAACACCCTGCAAGGTAGCCTTCCAGCTAACAGCACATCCACTAACAGTAAATACATAACCTGTGAGGGACCTCCTCTTATCCAAATCGGCAGCAAAATCTGAATCCACATAGCCTGCGAGTCCCTCACCAGTCTTGCCAAACTTCAAGCAAGCGTTGGATGTGCCGCGGAGGTACCTAAAAATCCACCGAACAGCTTTCCAATGTTCTTTACCAGGATTAGCCATGTATCGATTGACCAGGCTCATAGCATAAGACAAATCAGGTCGTGAACACACCATGACATACATTAAGGAACCAACAGCACTAGAATATGGAACTCGAGACATGTACTCAATTTCTTTGTCAGTACTAGGACATTGCAATGCTGACAACTTAAAATGAGGAACAATAGGCGTACTAACAGACTTTGCATCATGCATGTTAAAGTGATGAAGAACTTTCTTAATATAATTCTCCTAACTAAGAAATAGCAATCTAGATTTTCTGTCTCTTAAAATTTCCATACCTAGAATTTTCTTAGTAAGACCAAGATCCTTCATCTCAAACTCACTACTCAACTGTTTCTTCAACGTAGTGATTTTCTTCATGCTCTTGGCAGCAATTAACATATCATCAACATATAGCAGTAAGTATATAGGCGACGGGCCTCGCTTCGCTCCGTCGTTAGCCTTCTCACTTATAGAAACGGATTTGGATCACCATAAAATAACAGGAAAGCTGGTGGGTTCGGCGAGCACAAGAAAGTGCCAGCATCCTGTTCAAAAAAACAAAACGAAAATGTGCTATAGCGTATTTAATGTGGCTCTCTCTGTTCGGAAAGTATCTTTGGCTACTCAACAGTGATCCTGGCGTTTTAAAAAAAAAAACAAAAATAAATATTTGTCATGTTTATTTTTTTTTTTGAAAAAATCGTAGATGTAACCAAATAGTGTATCCAACAAACGCGCAAAAAATCAGTTTCAAATACTTTATATCATGAGCTACATAAAAATAATAAATCCAATAAATTTGGTGTTTTGATAATATGCGTACTTAGATCCAAACTTTTATCATTTTTGTCTTCTTTCCGAATAAGTTGACGCAAATTTGTCTATATACGAATGTATCTACATATATTAGGTGTGTACATATATCCGTATTTACAAAAATCTACGTCAACTAATTCGAGATGGAGGGAGTAGGCTGGGCGTTCGGGATTTCCAGAAATTTCAGGACAGGAAATTAGGGTAAAAGTTATTTCGATTTGCAGAAAATGACTCCCAAAATTTTATGAGAAAAATGCTTCCCAAAAATACGGGTTCCGGACCGGGAAATTCTGAATAGCCCGAAGATGGGCGGGTTGTACAAGGTGACGACCGAGCGGCTGAACCGGGCACACGATCTGCTTCACGTCGGCCGACGAGGGCATGAGGAGCATGTCGAGCTGCTCTTGGGTCATCTACCTCACCTAGCCCAGGACATTCCACTACACATTCTCGGTGCACGCCGGCGCAATCAGGGAGCCCATGTACCGGAATCAGGCTGGACAATTAGGGTTTCGTGGCGGCTGAAGGTTCCAAGAGGCCATGGGGAAAGATGACGGCAAAATCTTCCAGGCCGAATGAGAGGAAGAAAGGAGGACGGAACAGTGGACATCGAAGAGCTGCTCAAGAACTTGAGCCTCCTCCCAGCCACCACGCTCCATCGACGATGCTTTCCTCTATCTACTGTACTGGCGGCTGGTGCCTATGATGAGGGAACGGGTGGGGATCAGGACGGGGTGGTGGGCAGGTCGGGCAGGGAGTCTGAGATTAGGTTACGTGGGGATGTTGGGCCGGGCCTGTGCTAAAAGGTCAAAAGGAGACGAGATTCTTACTGCTTTTTTTTTCTAACTCAGTATATTCGGGTTGTTCGGGTGCCAGCATTATACAAGCCCCAATTTCCTGAAATAATTTCAGGATTTCAGATTTTCCTCACGAAGGAATCGAGCTATTCATGATCGGGTTCGGGTTTTCGGGTTTCAGATTCAGGTGTCGGGAAATATGCCTAGCCTAAGAAGGGAGTATAACGAAATATAAAGTATTTGAAGTTTATTTTTCGCATGTTTGTGGAATACACCATTAACTACTTCCGTGATTTTTCCCATTTTATTAAAACTCACCGGTATATATTTGTACTTCTGCCGCTCGATTTCTGCCATTGACGATGCTGGCTGAAAGCTGACACTGAAGCACGAACCCAAACGCGCTAGGGGTTTACGCTGTTCAGGTGATGCGTCTTCTCGAATTAGTAAACGAGACGAGACGAGACCACCCCCAGAGTGTACTGGATGCAGGATACGATGGCAGCCATCAACGCCGCCTCCGTCCCGAAAACTTTCCGGTAATAGTAAAAGCGAAGCTAATTAATCCACCAATGGAAAGGTCGCACTCTAGGATCGCGTAATCCTCGCCACTGTTCCCACTCCCACACTCCCACTCCGCGCTCTGCTCACTAGCTACTCCCCATCCTCGGCAGAGGCGACAATGCGGAGCGAAGCGGCCGGCGGCGGCGGCGGCATTGCGGCCGGTCCGCCCCCCGCGCTGCTCTGCTTTGACCCCAAGCCCTTCCTCGCCGCGCTCACGGTGCTCACGCTCCTCACCGCCGCCTGGCAGCTCCGCCCCTACCACTCCCTCCTCGCTCCCCCATTCTCCATCTGCCCCGTCAACAACTCCACCTCGTCGCCGCTTCGCCTGCTAGCCGTCCAGGGCAAGGCCTCCAGCTCCAGCCCCAACGCCTCCTCGCTGCCGAAGCAGGAGCAGCCTGCCGCGCCCCAGCCGGACCCAAATCGGCGGGAATTCCGCGCGGTGGGCAGCGCCGCGGCGCTGTTCGTGCAGATGGGCGCGTACCGCGGCGGGCCGCACACCTTCGCCGTCGTCGGGCTCGCGTCCAAGCCCGTCCACGTCTACGGCAAGCCCTGGTTCCGCTGCGAGTGGGTGCCCAACCCAAACAGGGCCGCCAACGCCAACGCCTCCGCCTCCGCCTCCTCGCCGCGGCCGATGCGCGCGGCGAGCACGTACCACATGCTCCCGGACTGGGGCTACGGCCGGGTGTACACCGTCGTGGTGGTCAACTGCACCTTCTCCGCGCCGCCCAACGCCGACAACGCGGGGGGCAGCCTCGTGCTCAACGCCTACTACGGCCCCTCGCCGGCGCGGTACGAGCGGGTCGTGGCGCTGGAGGAGGCCCCGGGAGCGTACGACGAGGCCGCGTTCAGGCCGCCGCACAGGTACGACTACCTCTACTGCGGCTCGTCCCTCTACGGCGGCCTCAGCGCGGCCCGGGTGCGGGAGTGGATGGCCTACCACGCGCGCTTCTTCGGACCCCGCTCGCACTTCGTGTTCCACGACGCCGGCGGCGTCAGCCCCGCCGTGCGCGCGGCGCTCGAGCCGTGGGTGCGCGCCGGCCGCGCCACGCTGCAGGACGTGCGCGCCCAGGCCGGGTACGACGGCTGGTACCACAACCAGTTCCTCGTCGTCAATGACTGCCTGCACCGGTACCGGCACGCCGCCAAGTGGACCTTCTTCTTCGACGTCGACGAGTACATCTTCCTGCCTGACGGGCGGACGCTCGAGGGCGTGCTCGCCGAGCTCGAGCCCTACACGCAGTTCACCATCGAGCAGAACCCCATGTCGAGCAGGTTGTGCGCTGGCGATCCCAAAACCGACTACTCCAAGTAGGTGACTGTTTCTTGCCCAAAAATATGATGATTTGTTGAGATATTGCTTATTTCACGCGCACAATTGCTGCATTGTTTGAATTTTGCATGCTAGTGACCATTTGAACTGCAGTTACCGAATTAGGAATCCAAAGCTCAATCTTCTACCTCCCTGCAATTACAGAAGTTGCTATATTCTTACAATGCCACCCCAATCTGAAAGAATTGGAGCCGAACTTTTCAAATGCAGTTTCATTTCGTGCCTTGTCTGTATTTTCAGTTGCATTAAGACTTTTCATGTGGCGGTTGGAAAATTTGAGTCTCCTATCTAGTCATCCAAGTTAATTCTTGTAATGCAATGTGCAAATCTTACTATGTTCTTCTTGCACTAGTTGTATTACTTCTGTTACATTTGTCAATGATATGTCTGAAAGATCAACTATTCTTACTGAACACTTATTTGCAGTCAATGGGGGTTTGAGAAGCTGGTTTTCCGGAATTCAATCACTGGAGTGAGACGCGACAGAAAGTACGCGATCCAGGCCAAGAACGCATACGCTACTGGTGTGCATATGTCTGAGAACGTTATCGGCAACACCACCCACAAGACGGAGCACCTCATCCGATACTACCACTACCACAACACTATCAATGTTCTCGGTGAGGTATGCCGTGAGTTTGTGCCAGTACCACCCAAAGGTGGCCTGACATGGTCCGAGAAGACGCCCTGGTACTACGATGACAGTATGAAGCGCCTGGCAAACGCCGTGCGGGAGTTCGAGAAGAAAACCATTGGTAATGTGCGAGTGTGAATGTGGCATGACCATCGGAGAAGGAACTTGGTGTACAGTACTGCTGTTGGCCATCCATGAAGCTTTGCAAGGGCATCCCTGATGTTGTCAGCCTAACAAATAACCTATGATCTAGAGCTTCTGAGTTGGCAGAGATGTGAAGAAAGCGAAGCTGCAACCCTGACTGAAAGGCAGAATGTGTTGCCACTGCAATTCTAGTTTCGATCTGCAAAGGTAAGAATTTTGTATAGAGAGATCTCATCCATGTACATTTCATTGTTTTACGGTCCAGTCACAAACTCACAATCATTGTATTCCATTCATGCTCCAAGTTGATAATAGCCTTGTTGATGCATTTCTAGAACAGTTAAACTTGCAACTTCCTCTGTTCAGTGTGCCGCAACAAAGTATAAATGATTCTGTTCTTAACCCTAGATTAATATGTAAATTCATGAAGCTCACTAGCCGAATTAACTGGCTGTTATTTGCCACATACTGGAATGATATGTATTCAGAGCTGGAGTAGCCGAATAAGGATTACTCTGAAATTTCTTGTCCTACACCCCTAAAGTCATCGAGCTGTCATAAATTTGTAGCTAGAAAGGCAAACAAAACTAGGGGACCCCGTGAGATGGGCATGGTTGTATGATTGCATGATTGGGGAAGGTGGCTTGGCCTAAAGCAACAGCATGGGAGTGTGCTATTGTCTCCAGCTGCTGCATTCTTGTCATGGCATTTGGTTTGATGTTCTGCTAATTATTTTTGTGGGCCCAATTCACACTCTTTATCTGTTATGAACTTATGATGTGAATAACATTAGTAATACTACTATCACTATGCCATTTACACACTTGGCTCGAGAGTTTGTATTAGCAACCTTTGCTCACTGCCCAAGGGAATCAAATGAGGCAGCTGACGGTCTAGCTAGGCATGCGACAAGGTCTGTGTTAGGGCCTTGTTTTGATGATCCTCTGAATTCCGTTATGCCTAAGCTTGTAAGAGGCTTGACCATGATTGATTACTAAAGGCTGATATTCACCGAAAAAAAAGGTTCTAACGTGAGCTCCTGATTAATTTCTGTTTGTTCATAGATTTTTCTGCTGTATCTATCCCTGTTCTCTCGGTTCATAGGTTTTCTGCTGTATCTCTGCATTTGCTCTGTCAGTTCTAATGTCATTCAGCTGGTTGAAAATAAATAATAATTTAGAACTCCATCTTCACATACAAGAATAAAATCTTAAAGACTTCTTTCTTTTGAAGTCTAAAAGAGTGGTTTTCGAGAATTCTTCATCAGTTCATGAAGCTGTTGTACCGACTGCAGTTCATGATGGTGAGTAACTGAGAACAATATGTACTCTCTCAATATGAGGATGGCTACATTAACTTGTACAGCTGTTATCATGCAGAAAAGCCCAATACATTTCTTTCTTTTGGAGAATACTATGATCCATCAATGTGAAAATTTTCAACCACAAACTCGTTATATTTTGATCTGTGAAAAAAGAGAAATCTAGCCAGATTTTAAAATTTTAAGATTGCGCACTGTTCACCGATTCAGATCTGCAAATTTCTCTTTTCTGCCTAGAACAGAATACAAGAAATTTCTGATTGAAAATTTTCACAGTGGTGGATCACAATATTATCTACGACCATAAATTTTTTCAGAATTTTTTGAAACAAAATATGGTTTTAACTTTTTTTTTTTGAAAACTGAGCTCCATGGAGCTCGGCCTCCAAAATGCCACACTCATAGGATTTGCACTACTTTTATAGGAAAATTTCCTATAGGATTAATTCCTATGGGATAGGATCCTATGAATCAAACAACCTCCATAGGAAATTTTCCCATAGCTAATCCTCCAAAAATACTATACTATTCTTTTGAATCAAAGGAGCCCTTAGGCTGTAGGTTCCTGACTTTGCTTCCCATTTTCCTCCGACTTTGCTCCTCAACATAAGAGGAGCCGGTTCCGTAGATTGTCAACATCATCAAGATTTCCTAGGTTTTAAACTTCTGAAATATTTTACCTCTCATTGAGCAAGAATTAAACCTATAGCATCGCATGCAAATCAAGAATGACGTGGACCCATGAGATGGCTGGACAAGTAGGTACTGCCGGCTCCTATTTAGATATAGAAGGTTGCCTGCCACCAAATGGCACCTTCCTTGTGTGGAATCTTACAGATTGATCAACTTAACATGCTTGAATGAGTATTGACACAATAGATTCTTGTACCTTTGCAATGTTGCTAGATAAGACGATTAATAAAAAAGCTTGTATTTTCGTTAATTTGGAGCAACACATTACAAGCCGTTACATCGATAATAGAATATAATCTGCCGCTTTGCACGAGCCAGAGCCTAGACACCGCAACAACAGGTGAACACAACGATACTACATCGATAATAGAACATAATCTGCCGCGTTGCATGAGCCAAAGCCTAGACACCGCAACAACAGGTGAACACAACGATACGATTACATATGCATTGATCATCGTCTCCTAGATGCATATGACCAATCAAGACAAACAAACTAAAACTAGGATACATGATCGAAGCTAACTAGCTAGCGTTCGATCTATTTCCGAGTTCATCTGAGCCGTTATACGCAAGCACCCATCCATGCATACATGCGAAGAACAAATGGGAAGAATGAACTCGTACTTTGTATGGATCTCAACTTCTTCTCAGTAGGGGCCGGGGAAGCCGAACCCCTTCTACTGCTTCATCTTCATGTCGCTGCCGGTGAACCCTGGGGGCGGCGGAATCGCCATGGCCATCATTATCTTCGGCTGAATCTGCATGTCCATATCTGCGCCATTGTTGTTGGCGCTGCTACAGCCGCCGCCGCTGCCTGCACCAAACTGATCCACAAACTCAGCACCGTCGTCAGCGAGGAACAACTGCTGCAGCGGCGGTTGCACTTGTACCTGGTTGTTGTCAGAGGAGCGGGTGCTGGATGCCATAGCGCGGTTGAGGGCATCTTGGAACACCTGGTTGGCGCTTGCGGTGACTGCGTCCACTTTCGAGAGCGCGGCCGCATAGGCCATTAGCTCCTCCTCCCCCAAGTCACGGATGTCAGCCTCCAGCCAGACCGCCATGGGGTTCGCCACAGCGAGCTCCTTCGCCATGGCCGCCTCCGCGCGTTCCTTTCGCGCCTTCTCCGCGTATAGCAGCGCCCTCAGCTCCCTGTACTGGCGATTTAGGTCCACCAGCTGCCTGTTGGCTTCTCCTATGCCGGCGCCTCCGCGTCCCCCTCCTCTACCCCCAGCCCCGGTCAGAAGGAAGCGCTCAAGGATGGCCTCGACGGTGGGGTGGCCAAAGGAGAGCGCCTTGCCATCGGGGGGTAAGACGACGACAGCCACCTCCGCGCCGCACAGGATTGCCAGCTCCCTGGCCTCCTTGAACAACCTTGCACGACACTTGGAGAAGCACACCTGACGCGCCTCCTCCCTCTTGATGCGGCAGTTCTGCGCCATTGCCACACCTAAAGCCTTTCTGGATCGGAGGAGGAGGGGGAGAGGTAGGCAGATCTGAATCACCATATATCAATCGAGTTTTTATAGCGGTGGAAAGCCGAGGTACACCTTTGCACTCCTCATGCTGAGCTGGCATCTCATTCATGACAATGAGCTGTAAATATATTCTGTGAGTTGTCATGCGTAATAGACCATTAAAGCACGCCCGTTATGACATATATATTTTTGTATTTTAAAAGATACGCTCTATTTGGAACCATCATAGGTAAGTTCAATCTTCAGCCAAAATATTTCTATCTTCACAAATACATGCATCTAATATAAGATGACAGGGTACATGTACAACATTAGATGAAGTGTATTATTCATAAGCATGCAATTCTAGATAATTGACTAGAGTTGTCAGTCTATTATGCAAGTTGTGGCAGCAGAAGTAGCACATCACACATGTGGAAAGGGTTAGCAACGGGAAATGACACAAATTACAGTCAATCTTTGTTTCAACAACCAAATAACCAGCTATGATCTCAGGTTGTTTCGCCACATCCGTGAATATAATCATAATAAATGTATGTTAGGCACATGGAAAAGGAATGAAAAATTAGGCACATGGAAAAGGAATGAAAAAACATTTAAACAAGCCAAAATGTTCCAGTTTTAGAAAGGTAACAATGCATACCAGCAATTATGGTCGCAACCTGGTTGGCAATATCGATGAATAATCATAAATGGATTGCAGAGTTCGGAGGTTCGACCTCCTTTTCGAAAAAAGGAAGCCATAAATGGGAAAGAGTTGCTCAAGTCTTACAACTGAAAACATGTAACCTATGATCAATACCAACTGAATGTCCTGGTTGTTTGTCAAAATACAGCTCCTAGTGGCATGAATGTTGTGCACCAGCACCAATTCGTCCAACAGGCCTGGATCCGAGACATGCTGACCACCATTAGGTGCCGGCGGGTGACGCAAGGATTCACCTGTTCCAGTGATCCCAGTGAGGTACAGTAATATCCAAATCTATTTTGATTTACCTGTCTTTAATTGGGGATATGTGCCACTCAAAGGTGACCGAAATGAGATCTTTCACACACACACACACACACACACACAATTGCTGCATCGATTATCTATCAAATGCGAGATATGGGAAATACGACGTTAATGGACATAGTCAAAGTTATTTCGATAGTATATATGCAATTAAGGGATACGATTTAACCAAAAAATCATTCTCCATCCGTTAGGGATTGCAAGGCATATCCAAGAAAGGATTGCCTCATTTATTGTACTTAATTACTGTGAATAGTTAATGTTGTTTTCTATTTTCTTACCCCCCCCCCCCCCCCAATACATGTAGTCCGCCCCGGCACATATTCAAGTGGTCGACGGCGGCACTCGTCATCGAGCTCAAACGTGTACTCCACCCCGGCGCGCAAGACGGCAAGCGTGCCCTCGCGTGGTGGAGGCACATGCCCGACGACGAGCTGAGACGATGGTGAACTTGTGAGCAGATGCGATAGGGCGGCTGCCCGGCCGACGGCGGTGGTTGGGGAGTTGCGTTGGTGGGGATTTTCCCTAGTGAGAAGAGGGACATTTTACTAAATCGAAATTTAGTTTAAATTCACAAAACCTGATGGTGAAAAATTCGAAATTTAGAGAATTTCGGTGGGTTTCAAAAGATCTCTTTTCAGAATTTTTTTCCGAATAGAAGTGGCAGTCCTACTGATGTAAGCCAACAGCAGAAAAACCTTGTGAAGCACCCAACAAGCGAAACAATTGCCACGGCGTTCTAGGCTCGCCTGGCTTAGAGCGCACCGCAAGCAGCGTCAGCAAAAGCATGGTATCATTTCATTGGTGTAGCTATACGTTTAACCTACATTGTACACATAGGACATGCGCATGGCAGGTACGGGTAAGCTGTGCCTGTCCCATTCGATGTTGTACCAGTAGTGCTTGAAGGTATCCATGTCGCTCCACGTAGGGGTCCACGCTTTCGTCGCCCATGAATGATGGCAGCAGGATAAGGAGGCCCTCCACCGGCAGGTAGCTAGGCACGAAGAAGAATGGTCGGCCGCCTCCAAAGTCCATGTTGATGTTGGGACTCGGTACCATCTCAGCCGCGTCGCACCAGCCTCTCCTTGTCAATCGCGCCAGAGCTAGCGAATTCGATGAAGGACTTGAAGTATTCGTCGTTGATCCGGGCCACATCCTGGGTGATGAGCTCCACCGCGTGCTTGAACCAGCCTCGTAACGAGCTCCTGAGAAGTGGCGGCCGGCCACGCCTAGAGCAGGACGTTGCCGGTGTAGCCGGCCGGAGTTGTTTTCTTCTTCGCCTGTATGGATCGCATCGCTGTTTTTTCCTGGAGTTCAAGACCGATCCCAACTCCGTATTTGTTTGCGGACGATGTCACGGGATTTGGGAGGCATGACGTACCAGACCATCACCATGGATCCCAAATTAATAGTAAAGAAGATAATAAACAGCAAATATGGTGGATACTCTCTACTCCCTCCGTCCTCAAATAAGTGTACCTTTAGACATGTCTTGAGTCAAACTTTATTAACTTTGACCAATTTTTTAGAAAAATGTAACAATATTTATGATACTAAATTAATATTGCTAGATACATCTTGATATGTAGTTTAATAATATAGTAATTTGATGCCACATATGTTGCTATTTTTGTGTAAAATTTTGGTCAAATTTGAAAACATTTGACTTTCAAAAAAGGAAAACGTACACTTATTTGCGGACGGAGGGAGTACTTCTCTAGACACAGCCACACATGGCAAACACCACTACCATCTAAAACATGGCATACACCATCCAAGTCCTGCAATTTCCTATAAAATTAAGGGACCATCCAGCACAAAAATGCAACGGTTTTGCACCACCAACTCTTTACACTAACAGCAGTTCACATTGGATACAAAGAGCTCAGGCATTGAGTGATATATTTGACATAACAACTCCTTGAATATGAGAAGGAAATGACAATAATAAAAAACAAAGACAAGTAGTCACTACATGAGTCTTTAAAACGGTTCACGATCGCAAGTTTGACAGAAAAACGTTTCGTCCCGTCGCTCCCGCGAGCGACGGGCGAAACCCTAGACCCCGCCTCTCCCTAGCCCTCCTCCTCCCTCCCCTCCCCTCGCCGCCGCCGGAGGGCGTCGCCGGCGGCGGCGGGGCCTTCCTTCTCTCTCGCGGCGGGGGCGACGCGGGGCGTCTCGGCCGGGGGGGCGCGGCGTGGCGGCTCCGGCGGCGGCGCGGTGGCTGCGAGGTGTTCGTGCGGTGGTGGTGTGCGGTGGTGGTCTCCGGCGGAAGCGGGAGGAGGGGCTCGGGCGCCCGCGGCCGGCGGCGTGGCGAGGGCTGGCAGGGGCCGGCCCCTGCCGTGGGGGAGTCGGCACGGCGGCCGGTGTGCCGCGGCCGTGCTCTTCCTCGTCGCGGCCGAGCGGCCCTCCTCGTGCGCCGACTGCGTGGGGCAGTGGGCGCGATGTGGGCTCAGATCTGGGCCGACGGGCCCGATCTGGGTCGTGGGGTCTGGGCCGTGTGCTGCTGTGGGGTGTCGAGGTGACATCTGCAGCGCCATGGCCCGGCCGAGGATCTGCGGAAGCTTCTTCGCCGGAGTTGTTGGTGGTCGGTGGTGGTTCGGGTATGCCGGGGCGGCGGCCCTGGGTGGTGGGGGTCCTCTTGGCGGGCGGGCGTGCCAGGGGCCCAGGTGCTGGCCGGCGACCACTGACCGTGTGGACGGCGTGGTGGCCGGGAGCTGATCGTCGTGGCGGTGGGGTGGGCGCCGTCCTGCGGCGGTCCATCCCCCGGGTTGGAGGCAGAGTGTTTGCCGAGGGGAAACCCTGCCCTATGGGCCACGACAGCGGCGTCTTCGGACGTCGTTTCCTTGTTGAAGGTGTCGTTGCGGTGCTCTCTCGGTCTCCCTCGTGCTCCGGGTGAATACCCAGATCCTCGGATTGGGCGGTGGCGGCGCTCTGGTGTCGTACTCTTCTTGAAGACACCGCCTTGGAGCACTCGACGTGTGGTTCTTCGACGGAGGTTTGGCGGAGCTGCGGTGTCTTCGGATGGTTGGAGCTGCGGCGTTTCTCCCTCGGCCAGGCTTGACGCGGGTCGACACATCCGGGTCTCCTCCTCCCTCGGTGTGGCCTGGTGTTGTGCGGGCAGTTTGGTGTGGTTCCTGGGGGTGGTCGGCCCCCGGTGGCATTGCTACAGCGGCGGCAGGCTCTCGACGGCGCGCGTGAAAATGGCTCCTTCTTTGGAGGAGCTCCGGCCCGACACTGTAGACGTTTGGCTCTTGCCTCCCATATGTGTAGTTTCTGTAATGGCCGCGCCTTTGCTTGCGATCCCAGGTCTTGCTCCGGTGGGAGTCATCTTGTGTGGGTGTGTTGTGTTCTTCCGTGTAAGCTGGTTGCAGCATCATGTACCCTTTCGCCGTTTTGGCGTTATTAATTTAACGTCGGGCCTCTGGCCTGGTATCTAAAAAAAAGTCTTTAAAACGCAGAATAGAAACATCAACTGACAACACATTACTTTTGACCAAAAGCATCAGAATATGTTTTGCATTC
The DNA here is from genome assembly GCA_012064385.1 of Puccinellia tenuiflora. NCBI lineage: Eukaryota > Viridiplantae > Streptophyta > Magnoliopsida > Poales > Poaceae > Puccinellia > Puccinellia tenuiflora. Next base: position 27,302 of record QRDG01000281.1, on the reverse strand, counting down.
TTATGCAGACTCAACGGGGAATCAAAGCAGGTAACACAACATGGTCTTCAGCAGCAAAGGATAGTAGCTGTGAGCATTCCAGGATCACCAACCCTGCAGGCCTGCAACACAAACTTGAAAGCTTGAATCCTCTTATTGCAGCCAAACAAAACAATCTACAACTTAGATCGGATATATGTTGCTCTCAGTGTTTATAACAAGACAAGCAAGAGGTGTAATAATTTCTAAAATCAAGATAATATGAATTACACAGTTCGAATGATGCTTTCAATACTAGCAGAATTACCTGACCAATGCGAGGATATCAGATTCATCTGGTCAACCTTCAATCAACATGGGCTCCGGCATGGAAGTAACATGATCAAGGTACTCGAAGAAACCAGAAGGCAATATAACAGGCCCCTGGATCAAGGATGAGTGTGTGAGAAGTTTGTACTTCACGAGACTCTTAGTGAGCATGTCCAATCGGCAGATGTAGTACTTTTGGACCTCGTCCCTTTTCGGCCGGGTCTTCTCAGCCAGTATGAAGTAGAGAGTAGCACGTTCTTCCTGCTCCCTTAACCTGGGCCACATGGGCAAGTTCTTGGGCAATCCAACCGCCTTGAAGTTCTTCCACAGGCTTTTCAAACGGATGTCCGAATATAACTTCCACTTGCCGCAAGATGGTGACAAAGTCCACACCTTCAACCTTGCTCCGGAGCCATCATAAGGGTTATCTGGAATGTCTATGGAGACAAACTTGATGGAACCTCCAAGGCAGCCCATGGTCCGGTAGATCCCCACCGGCCAGGTATCATCATCGTCTCGGTCAATCTGGTACCCTGGGGGCAGCTCGATGAAGGTGAAATTCACGGGATAGCCAGGTGCAAGCACGGCGCTGCAGTCGCAGCACACAATGCCTAGCGCGAGATCGCTCCAGAAAGCCATGCCATTGAAGGAGAAAAGCACATCTGGGGAGAAGAACTTATCCTCTATCTCTGTCGGTAAGCGCAGCTCCTTGGTCTGCCATGGGTCGGAGGACGATCGAGCCAGCGAAGGAGACCACCGCCAGAGGAAGTCGTTTTCCCCCTCTCGGCCAAGCTCACTCCCTAAGACGACCAGGGAGTAGCCGCCGTCACCGTGGCGCAGAGGGAGAGGACGAGGCGTATAGCAGGTTGCCCAATCTGGTATGTAGGGGGTCATGGAGAGGGACCTGTCGACGGCGTTGAAGACAAGGTAGTAATCGAGACCAGCATTCTCGGCGAAGGACAAGGTGACGACGATGAGGCCCTTGTCCACGATCTCGATCTTGAAACTGAAGAAGGGAGCCCTCCGGGCGAGTCTGCCCCCCTTCTTGGCAGCGATTACCTCATGGATCCAACTAAAAACCTTGTCGCCCGCACGGACGGACAGGGAGGAGGACAGATTATCGAGATCGCCGCGGTACAAAAGTAGATCTAGATCCTGCACCGCCGAGCTGCCGCCCTTCCCGCATCCGTAGGCGCGCTTACTTGCACACTTGATGGATGCCCAGCCCTCTCGCCCGGCGGTGTACTCGGCGTCTACCCCGTATTTGCTCATCACGGTGAAGGAGGGCATCCTCAAAAACATGGCTGAGCCTTGTGAGAGAGGGTTGTGACCGTTAGGTTTAGGGTTTAGGGGATGAGAACATATCCAGTACTATAAGGTCCTGGTGTGCTACCACTTTCCCCAGCAATCTAGGCCCTCCAATCTGATTCAAAGGATAGGATGAAACATACATTTAGTTCTGCCACCCACCATGGCACATTTGCGTATTCCTGGTGTTCTTTCAAATTTTGGCACATGATCCTTGATTTAGGGATCTCTCTCCTCGCTCACGGGACTTAGCTCGTCCCCAAATCAACAAAGCTTTGAGTAACAATACAAAAGTTTCATTGAAGATACCAATTCAAGAGCCATTGATTGATCAATCAAGCTTTTAGTTTTCTGTATTCGTTCTCTGAAGATTGGTTCACTCAATAAAGCATCCAGTGAGATCAGCCGATGCACCCAAAAAAAGAAAAAAGATTGCATGATTGGGGAATTAGTGTGGCTTGGCCTATAGCACGATCCTTAGGATTGCATGATTGGGGAAGGTGCTAGCTGTACTGACTGCATGATTGTGATCTAAGCTAAGTGTGTAAATGGCATAGTGCTATCAGTAGTACAGTACTAATATTATTCACATCACAATAGATCAGGAGTGAATTGGGTCCACAAAAATAATTTTTTTCCTTTTAAGGCTAAAAGAATGATTTTAGAGACTTCTTTATCAGTTCACGAAGCTGCTAGCTGTACTGAGTGCAGTTCATGATGGTGAGAGTAACTGAGAAGAGCATGTATGCTCTCAGTATGAGGATGGCCACATTAACTTGTACAGCTGTTATCGTGCAGAACAGCCCAATAAACCCAAGTAGTAGCCAGGGACAGGCCAATGACATGCCTGCTATAAGTTTGTATCCGAATCCAGAAAGCAGTAATGCTTGGAACCGGCCAAAATTTCAGCTTGTGCAACATAAAAATGCAAGCAGTCAACCACCTGCGTTGCATTGCTGTATCGCTGGAATTGGCGGAAAGTCACTTTGGATCTCAGGCACCAGTGTTCCTGGTGCCAAAAATAATTTTAGAAAATTTATTCATGTGTCAAAAACTCGTTAAAAAAATCAAATACTTAGTAATCTACATGTGTGTTTAACTGATAAATTTGCATAAGATAATTCGGGAGAATGTGACCTGTGGAAAATTGATAAGTCTGGCCATGTTTCCACAATTTTCAATTTGCCTTTTTCTACCCGGCCCTGCAGCTTGTTATTTTTGTACAACATGCAAATATCAAAATTATTTTGTGAAACTTTTTTAGATGGTGACGAACATTCAAATATGCAGGCATGATGTTTTTGAGATTTTTTTGTGTTCTAAATTTTTTGAAACAAAAACTCTTTTCACCGGGAGCACTGGTGTAGAGGAGTGCAAAATGTTCACTGTGAAATTGGGCCTTTGTTTTATTTACTTCGTCTGCAAATTTTGCAAACAGAGAGACAAGATGTGCATGTCTGCCAACATCATCAAGATTTCCTCGGTTTTGAATTTCTTAAGTAGTTTATGCTGTATCATATCGTTGACAACCTGTTTTTAAAGAGTATGGATATTGGTGTAATGTGTTGGGGTGTATTGAGCCTCTTAGGCGAGGGAAAGGGCAACCGGTGGTTTTTTACGGAGAACTCGGTCGGCGCAAGACCAACATATTTCTCTTACGAAACTTGTCATCAAAGTCAAAACTGTCTGGCGTTGACTCATGTGGACAACTGTTGGCACGGACCAGCATGACTTACAGTCGGAGTTGCTGACTGGAAGAGGAGTGACGGCGATGCCGCTCCATGGAAACCTCGACGATAGCTTCTCCATTCGATGGGCGCGCGTGTGCTTCGCGTGGATGGTCTGATCGTGTTTCATGATGACATTGGTGCATTTGTAGCGGTTTTCGGCACCTTCCCCACTAATGAACAAGTCAGTTCTCTTTTACTTTTTAAAATAAAATGAGGCAACATTGCCCGTTTTGTTCAAAAAGAAAATGCCTCTTTGACGATTATATATGGGGAATGAGACTTGGTGGATAGGAAGCCTCCTATTAATAATATGGAAATAATTCCAGTCTAAACCCATGAGATGTGTAACTACCAGATATATCCAACCCCCCCTCTCCCCCCACCTCGTTGTAGCGGTAGGGTTGTAAACAGCAGAAACGTCACGGGCGGTAAGACTAGAGAGAAACAGAAAAAGAAACCAGTGAGTTGGGAGCGTCGTAGACGGTGTCGCCTCACAAACGCTTGACTGTAGGGGAAGCTAATGAGCTGCTCAAGTGAGGTCATAGCCCTTGTGCTGATGTCGAAGTAGCCAAAAAGCGTGGGACGGTGGAGCCATAGTCGACAAAGTCATGCAAGGGGATGCCATGGTCAATGTCACGGTTGGTGTTGCCCGTGTTGAGGTAGCCGCACACGAAGCCGTGGGCCTAGAGAAGCACCATGGAGTCATGCGAACAAGGGTGTTTTGGTGACAAAGACGAGGACTCGATAAAGGCAGTCGTCGAGAAGGGTGTCGATGTCACAATAAGCGAGGTGCCACATCGAGTTTGCCAAGTCCACGGATACGTCAGGGACGAAGGAACATGACGGTGTTGGAAACACCAAGCGTGCGTAGAAGGGGACCAGTGTGAACTTTGTGCCACATTAGATAGACTAGTAGAGTCGTCCCACTGGACGGTTGCGTGGTGTAGAGAGAGAGAGAGAGAGAGACAGAGAGAGAGAGAGAGAGAGAGAGAGAGAGGTGTCGATCAATGCAGTATGTGGGTGTTGGAGTATACGAGAAGGTGTATGCGGGGATGTGACGATGACATTGGCAACAAATTTGTAGTGGACGTTGATGAAGGTGTAGTCGATGGAACCTACAATGGTCTGAAGTGGCCATGGAGGTTGCTTGTAGAAGCGTGGTGACGATAGTCGAAGTAGTGGAGGAAGAACACAGGATGACGAAGACTTGGTAAATCGGGGCGGGCAAGGTTGGCAAACATGGTAAATCGTGGCAGCGACTCTTATTGGGGTGTCTGGTGGACACTGGGTGGCGGGTTTCGTGAAGCGTGGCGCTCGATGGGTTTCCTTTACAAAGAGGGTTTTGAGGTGCTCGGTGTGGGTCGGTCGTAGTCGGTATTCACTTTCACTTGGACATTTCTGGGGTCTTTGCTTGTTCCAGTCACCCCCGTGTGGCCGTTGCGACATCATTCGGAAAATGGTCGTGGTACCCAGGTGAAATCCTTGTTCGGTAGTTACCGGTGCTGACGACGATGTGACTTGGTGAAACCCCTAGGTCCATTCTCTGGAACGGGCAACTGCTATGCTTTGGCGTCCTTCCCTTCTTTGTGGCACCACTTCGGGAACCTAGAGTCTGGCAAACAACATGGTGTGGTTGGTTGGTTGTTGTTAGCGGTGTCTGTGGTCTTGGCTCTGGTTGGGTGGTTGTGTTCCTCTTGCCTCCCTTGCCTTAGCAACCTTATCATGTTCTATTCATCGTGCTATGGACTGAGCTCCTCCAACTTCCGATGGTAGGATGCTCTTTGAGCTAAAGCGAGGGGGTAGATGGACCTCTTCGGTTGTGGAGATGGATATTGTCTCGACGGCTGAAAGCCTTCGTTATGGTAGACATAGGCATGATCTTTTCAACAGCGACTTCTCCTTTATCTGGAATTTGTACTTCTCACCTTCTATTAGCGTCCATTGCAGCTAACAATGTCTTGAAGCAGTTTCTAGTTTATTTCTGTTAGATTGTTGTTCATCACCTTGTATCACAATGGACTCGTTTGAGGCTTTATTAATTTAATGCCAGTTCGTTTTCTCTATAAAAAAAATCTGCACAGAGGTCTCTTGGCACGACACAGTAGGAATATGCATACCATCGTGACAAAATTAAATTTTCAAAAAGAGATATTGTAAGCTGGCAATCTATCCACAAATTAGTCGAAGCTAGGTATTTATTTTATACCTTATGTCTAACCAATAAAGCTGTTACATGCATTCATGAAAACATGTTCATATCATTGTGCAACATTTGTAATTCGTACGAACTTTCACAAATGCACGCAGTGAAAATTGAAAACAGTATTAGCCCGTGTGCACGGGGCGATGATACTCACTAGCTTTTTTTGTTTGCTCACATCATAGATTTGATTGCATTCTAGAGACACAAAGAAACCTAAACGCATCCACACATTCGAGCTGTGTATACAGTCCTTGTGCAGAGAAGCGCCCGCGAGGCATGGGAAGTGCAGGTGCAGAACTACTCACTCCGTATCAAAATATAATATGTTTAGCAATTCTCTTTCCATCCGTATCTACACATGTTTTAGTGTAAGGTTCAAATGAATTTTATACTAAAACATGCCTATATACAGATGCAAAAAGAAATGCTAAAACATCTTATATTTTAATACGAAGAAAGTAGAAGCGAACCGGAAAGAGAAAAGACCAACTGGTCGATCTTGACTGGGCGACCGGTTACCAATCGGCAAATCACAGCCTTGCATACATATTGAGGGCGGCCAACTCACGTCGGAAGGCATCTGCGTGCTCCTCTCTGACACAGAGAGACATGACGCTGACGCCGTCCTTCCCCTTGCACGGCGGGCACACGACGCAGGCCATCCCCACCGGCCGCTCCGTCTTCCATATCACCCGCGACGGCATCCCGCCCCCGAGATCCACGGCTTCGTACCCGAGGTTCCTCGTGTTCGATATAGTGAGCGTGTTGTACCTCTCGGGCGCCTGCTTCTCGCCGGCGTTCTCGGGTATGTCTGGTGTCTTCTCCTTGGCAAGCCTGATGAGCTTCACAAGATCCTTGATGTCGCCCCTCGCCACCGCGCCTCTCGTCGCGATGGCCAGCTGAAAGGTGATGCAGTTGCCGTAGTAGCCCTTCTTGGCACCGACGAGCCCGCGCGCGTTTCTCGGCATGACGAGGAGCATGAGAGCGTTAGGGTCGTCGTCGTGGTCGGAGATGGCCGCTCGGGTGCGGCACCGCCAGAGCACGGCGGCGACGGCGTCAAACACCGTGCAGTTACCGGCGCCACAGTCAGCCCTGATGCGGCTGATTAGCCTCGCGGGGATGGTGACGTCGAGGCACGGTAGCAACTCCTCCTCGTGGACGCGAAGATGCGACCGAACCTCGGTGACTATCGGCGGTGGGAGGCACGGGAGCAAGGCGTCGGCTTCGGACCTGACAGGAACGACGGACGGGACCGGCATTCCCCGGGCGAGCTCGCCGACGGCCTGCATGAACTGCGCCATCCCGGCGGCGTCGGCCATGACGTGGTTCCATGCCACCCCGACGACGAACCCGCCGCAGGTGAACCTGGTCACCTGCATCAGCAGCAAGGGGTCGCTGAGACGGCAGTAGTGAGCAGGGTAGCGAACCGCGAGGTCCAGAAGGTGGAGCGGTGAGGTCGCGACTGCGTCGTCCAGGGCGCAGCTGGCCGACGCGTCCACGAACGACACGCCCTCGCCGGTGCACACGATGTGGGTGGGGTCCTCTTCGTCGGCTCCGGCGAGGCGGCCGGCCATATGGTAGTAGTGCACCAGTGCCCGCGACAGGGCCTTCTTGATTGTGTCGACGGGGTCGTCGATGGGCTGGTCATAGACGAAGAGAAGCGTGGTCGGAGCAGGAGCGAAGCACCTATCAAAAGAGGTGAGATCGATGATGCCGCCGGTCGGCGTCTCCGGCGGCTCGGATGCGCCGACGACCACCACCGGCGAGGACTTGGTCACTTTCACGCTCATTGTGCTACGATCTCTCTGTTTTATTTTGGAATTGAATGATGATCTGAATTCACGGCTGGCCTTTCTGTTTATATAGGCGTTCTGCCGCTCGGTGACATCACACCGTTCGGTGCGGCAGGAGACGCAAGGGATGCGGCTTCGGGATAGATTCACGGCTGGTGAGGTACATTAATATCCACATCTATTTTGATTTTCTCGTAGTTAATTTGGGCTCTGTGCCACCGAGAGGTGACAATTTTCTGCTCAAAAGGATCGGTTTGGTGGAGATCTTTCACGCAGAAAAATGATTCATCTATTATCTATTATAAATGCGAGATTCTGGAAATATCACATTAATGCACATATCCTCAAAGATATTTTGATAGTATATCTGTAATTAAGGGATACGATTTAACGAAAGATCATATTCCCTCCGTTAGGGTTTAGGGTTACTGAAAAAATGCTATCGAGTGGGCGATCGCCCCCTTTGCTTCCTCAAACAAAATATGTGTCCCCGTTTCCTCTCTCTACTACAATGCATGTAGTACAATGCATGTAGTAGACTCTCCTGACGCGGAGCTAGGTTTTCAAAAATGGGTATGCCAAGTCTCAGATTTTTTTGGCACGATAATATAAAATATGAAAGTTCAAAATAAAAAGCCGAAACTATAAATTGTTCATACTAGTGACAACATCTTGAGTAATTGTTCATTGGAAAGAGGATTGCTCACATTTTCATCTTGATTTGGGCTGTCAGGCTCAATATATACCGGTGTCGGTGTTGAGGCCGCAGTTATCTTTGATTTCTTTGTAGCTATATCCCATATACGTTTTAATTCACCACTCTTGTGCCGCTTCCGCGTGTTCTCCAGTAATCAGACCTACAAGTCAAAACAATTAATTAAAGATGAAAATATAATCTAGAAGCAAATTATTGACTATAAAAATACAGCACACAAAACCCTAATATTTCTCCTTTTTGGAGGGATATCATGTGGGCTTGTAGGGTGATGGCAAAGGCGTCAGATTTTGAGAAGACCGGTGGTTTGGCAATTTCAGCCTGGCTACACAATTTTTATTTATATATTATCTGTAATCATCAGATTCAAACAATTTCTCAGGTCTGGGATGGGCAGCAACTTAAACTATCCTTTAGGAGGTTCTTCGATGAAAATTTAATGAGAAGATGGCATGAGTTAGATTGTTAATAAGCTAGTGTTGAGTGAGGATCATGACACAATGGTGTGGGATTTGCACAGTTCCGGGATTTACACCTCCCAATCTGAATTTTAGAGGGGTTATCCCAGTTTTCGAACCGTCAGTTTGGAAGTTGTATATACCCGCTAGGGTACATGTGTTCTTGTGGTTAGTTTCTTACAATAGAATCCTGACTAGAGACAATCTTAGTAAAAGATACTACCTCCGGTCGGTTTTGATTGACGCGGAGAAGCTACTAGGCTACTGTAAAATTTGTACAAGCTCGTGACAGCCTTTCCCGATCGGAGGGAGTAATATGTAGCTGATGAAGCCTGTTCTTTTGTAGCGCGTTAAGGAGTCTCGTAGCATTTACTTTTTGAGTGTGATGTTGTCAAAATTATTTGGCATGAGTTGAATTAGATACTAGAATCCTCTGCTTTGCTTTCAGAAACTATGAATCAGTGCCTACACTGTGGATTAGGAAGGATAGGAATTCTGTCAAAAATATGACTACATCAGCTATGATGTGGACTACTTGAAAACTAAGAAATGATATGTGTTTTGGCCGGAAATCATGGACTGGCCTGCAGGTGATATGACGAAGATGTCAAGTTTGCTGGAAAAAATGGAGAATCTTATGGCCAAATAAAAACATTCTACTACTGGACAAGTGCTTGAAGATCATGAAAAAAAAAAGACTCTCGAGGCTACCCGGATCGGATGGCGCTGAATAAGAGATGCATCTTGCTGGATACCGGTCCTGAGACACTGGAGGTGATGGAGACCTGGAACTCAGAAGGTGCAAGATGACCGCTTGAAAAAGGATGAGCTCCAAGTCATAATCTCCTGTTTTATTCTCTCTGTAATCTACTGCTGTCATTTTGCGATATGTTCAAAGCTAGACTTTGGCTTTAGCCTGGAGCTGCGGAAAAAGTCGTAAGGGGACATACTGGTTCTGGGAACTTTTTTGTTTTCATTTCAATGAAATGGAGCTGGGCGAGAGCCTTTTTATCTACTATTTTTTAAAGGATCGTCCTCCAATCTCAATTGGGGGAGAATAAAAAATTAAAACTAAAGCGACTTCTCACAATGGGTGATGAACTGTTGCTGCCGCTGCTGCCAGTACGTGGTTGATGATACCGCAGGACTACCATCGCCGTTTTTGCCGAAATTTAGAAGCGCTGCCGTGGTTCGTGTCAAGCCTGTCGAGCGCGGCCGTGCGCAGCGCCGGCACGGCGTCAGGCGTGTGGCGCCGCGGTAATCGAATGGGTTGGCGCCAGGGAGCGTGGCAGAGCGACGGCCGAGCGGTGGCACGGGCGCAGAGCTTACCGGTGGCTGATGTCGGTTTGGTCCCGTCGGGACGAGGGCTCGACGAGGAGGAGGAGGAGTTCGAGAGGGCTTGAACAGGCTGAATTGATGCGTCCTGGTCGCTGGCAGCAGGAGAATGGACAGCAAGCTAAACAAAGGCAAAAAAAAAATAGAGGCCCGGTGCAAGCCTAAACTGGTTTTCTGGCCCAGGTTGGAAAGCCAGGACGTGGCAGGTCTCTGGACGTCGTGGTTTTTCGATTGTTACGAGTTTAACGCATAGGGCCATGTTTGGTTACTCGTATGGATTTTTGGTCATTTGTATTGTTGATTCTGGAGGGCCTAGCTGAGAAGAAACGTGAGTTGGATCATGTTCTGCACCCCGTTTGGTTGCCAACAAAATTCTAAACGGACCCGTTCGGCTGGGACCAACAAAAACAACACCGGTTGTTTGGTGGTCTGTACGTGCAACATATATGCAAACACCGCATGTATGGTTGCTAAGGATGGTTATTACGGTCACCTCTTCTCGCTACTGGTGACCATACCATGGACTAGACCACACACAGATGTAATGAATAGCAAATTAATGTTGTTTCAGTCCTAACTACTAGCAAATGGTAGTTTATCACGACATCATAGTTTTCCTAGCTACTAGCAAATGGCAGTTTTAACACGAAATGGTATTAGGGGGAAAGTTTATACGGTAGTTGTAAGGGGGAACCATGTTCCTCTTACACCTTTTCTTCAGAGCCTAGTGTTACCCATGTCTACCCATATTACGTCAGCCCATTCCCGCCTCTTGTTCTTCCAAGCTTGTACATCATTAGATTCGACACCATGGCAAGAGTCATTGGTGTCTGGTGTCACATCTTTCTCGTCCAGGAAATACTCATCAAGACCACCCTAATATCCAGTTATGAAGAATGCAACATGTAAGAACCAGCTTAACTTGGGCATCGAACATGTTGACTGATTTCTGATCAAAGATCATAGATATGTTCTTCGAAGCAACAAATGCCTTCTCAACCGTAACTCTAAGGCTAGAGTGTCTTAGATTGAATAATTCTTTGGCATTGGGATATTCCTTGTACCTAACTCATTAAGATGGTACTTGGTACTCGTAAAGGGCGGAAGAATGATACGTCCATTTTGCATCACTATTTGTATATCATAATTTGTCTATTTTCATTTATATATCTATCTATACTTCTTATAAAGCAAACCCTGCTAAGATGCATTTATTATTTTCTATCTCAACATGCAAGCTATCCACATCACCTACTATTTTAACCAATCAAGTGTCCATATCATCCACTAATATTTATTAATGATTGTATATATTTACATGAAACATATCCACGTAATTCATTGTTTAAACCATACAATTGTCCACGTCACAAATATTTTTTTACACACCCATACATGTCTATTCATTCATAATTTACACCATCAAACAAAGGAGGTACTATTTTTTGAATGGATTGTCGAAAAATACAAAACAATTTCAGGTCAATTAAATTTAGCCTCTCAACCACAATTGAATAACACATATTATTGTCAACAACTTTATATTCACATCTCATGCTTCTTTATTTACACAATAAAGTTTTTCTATAAAAATACCCGCTGCAAAGCACAGGGTATTAATCTAGTTGTATATTACGATGCATTACTTATGTTATTTTATTTTATTTTATTTTGCATGTTTGGTAATCTCCGGGAATTATCTGTCGGAGTCCGAAAACAGCGGGGAAAAGCACATGTCAAGACACCTGACCTCCGAAGCCCCAAAAATTTCAGAAAATTCAAAAAGTCATTATTTTAGAAATTAATGAACGGAGTCTGGAGGAGGCCACCAGGGGGCAGGGGCGGCCTTGGGCCGCGGCTGGGGCCCGCCCCTGGCCTCCGTGGCTCCCCTCGGGCACCGACTTGGAAAATAAAGATGTCCCATAGACTTAGGGTGGGCCGGATCACCGACTTGGAGTCCAACTGTCATAGGAGGTGAACCATCAACTTAGACAACAAGACAAGCAGGAAAGATTGGAGTCATCGACGTAATTCAAGGCATGGAAGTGTGTCTCTTCGCATAGGCTGGCTATCAAGTTTGATAAAATAGAGCTTCAAGATACCATTGTCTATCTTCGAATATTTATTAATTACGACTTTATTAGCGCTTACTATAGACGAAATTCCTAATTAGGTCACTTGGCTCATTCGAAAGGAAAAAGACACTAACTAAAGGGTCAAACAAGCGATTCGCAAATGAAACTATCTAATCAATCAAGACATACCTAAAATAACCGGAGTAGTTTCTATCCGACTATTACTCTGTTTTGTAAGTAGCCCGGGTACCTTGTAACCATACCATGACCACTTATATAAGAGAGGGCACATACAATCTTACGGTCGAACCCTAGGAAACATACCAGAACCTGAGCATGGTATAGAAGGAATAAGAAGCGTCCCAAAGAGGAGTAGAGTTGTTCAGGCGTGTCTCCCGATGTCTGAACATTTATTCTCCACACGTGCACCGCCCTAGTTGATTTTTTGCCGGTAAAATACACCTACGGACACCTTCGAGAAGACGCCGCCAAAGACAAACAAAAACTAACATGAAAAGACAAACACATTACATTATGTGGTTTTCTCCGATCCACCTCTCGACGGCTAAAAGACCATCGAAAATGTAAGGAACCGGCTTAGATGGAGGTGGGGACAGGTGGTGTACTGGTGTACGCTGTGTCTAGCGGCTAAGGTGACGGGGCCATAATTTAGTGGATATATTCGATGCATGACACATACTTGATGTGAAGTGAAAGTTGCTTTCTATTTTATTTAGTCCTGCTTGCGTGGGCAGTGTTGGCCGGAAAACAAAACAGACATGCTTATCGAGAAGGGAGTACTAATAATTTACCGTGTCGATCCATTTCCATGGAACACAGCGTCTTGTGTGAGATCAATGATGTAGACCTGAAACTTTATGTTAGTGAAAATTATTATAGGGACATCGGCCATGACATACACAAGCATGTTGGGGTTTCTTTTATCGTTTGGATATGCCTATGTTGGGGTTTCTTTAGATTATGGCAAATGAATGAAACGTCCTGTGTTGTTCTCCATTTTTGTGGCGAAATATAGAATATTTTGACCTTCTTTAAAACTTGTTAGGGTCGATTCCCAAGCTTTCATGTGTAATGTTTTTGCGAGATTCATAATTAGCACAGACCTGAAAGAGTCCTGGGCCTCTGGCTGAACGGTCTTGCAAAGGACAAGTTAGGCACCTGAAGCCGTCAAGACTGAGTACACTCGATCTTCTTCAAGAAGAAAAGACGGATCAATTATTCCACGCGCGCCGCCGAGGCATCGAGAAATGCCAGCAACAGAACAAACCGAAGATGATCGTTGTCTATCTTCGTGACGTCCTAGCTAGTCCAGAATAGGTGAGAGGAAGATGGGGGGAACACAAAAGCGAAGAAAAGAAGAAAAAGGAGAGGAAATGGAGCATCGATCATAACTCGGCCACTCACGATAAATGGTTGAGGAAGGGACAGGTTACATGACATCTTTTTTTCCAGTTTTGGCCTCATATGTGTCCACCGTACCGTGGAGATTCTTTTGCCCTTAATATCTCTTCTCCCGGAACAAATCGAGAGTTAGAGATTCCCAGTTTGTGTGTGTGGAAAATCTTTCTTCTGTTGCTAAGTGCACACCAAAAACATTTCCGGGTGTGTTTAAACGATTGATGACTTCCTGTTATATCGTTTTTGATGATAGGCGATTTTATTAAAGAAGTGACTAATTTTTATTCGATTGAAAATTAACTTAAGGGATTTACTAATTCTCAGGCGCCTGATTTTTTCTTATGTCTCACTCACCCATAAAAATATGCATGAGTTGCACTTTTCTGTGAGAAATGTGCAATTGCACTTTTCTGCCAGAAAAATGCAACTCGTTCCAGTTGCACTTTTTTTTAAATGTAGTTGCACTTTTTTTAGGTGATTGAGACTTAAGAAATTCTCATTTATGTCTCAGTCACCCACAAAATGTGTATGAGTTGCACTTTTCTGTGAGAAATGTGCAGTTGCACTTTTCTGCCAGAAAAGTGCAACTCGTTCTAGTTGCACTTTTTTGAACTATAATTACACTTTTCTGAGGTGATTGAGACTTAAGAAATTCTCAGTCAACTGAGACATAGGTAAACCCTTAACTTAATTCTAATCATGAAAAAATTCAAGGGCCTGGGGCATTTTTTTCAGTTGGGACCTATGTTGCCACTTATGACTAGTACGAATCACGGATCAATCCAATAGTCGTAAACCCATGTGAAAGTAGTAAAATCTCAGTTGCAACCTCATGTGGAACTGGAAAAATCTCAGTTGCAACACATGGCTAGCACAAATCGCGATGCAATCCAATGGTCCAGGAGTCGACTGAGAACTAAGCTAATTCTCGGTTGAATGATAATTAGAAAAACCTTTTAATTGATGTATCAAGCTTATACAAATCACTAAACTCATTCTTTCTAGCTTTACATGCTAATAATTCGAAGCAGAGATTCTTCTTCTGTTGACGCCTGCAAAAAATTTGAATGATCAATGTGAAACTCTCTTGTTCCTACCTAGATTGGATACTTTCTTTGTTTTGTTCGAAGGATGGGTAGTTTAACTTACAAAATACCACATTTTATAAGATTTCGTAATGCATTCTGGAAAAAACTATTGTTGAACTATTGTTGCTTATTTTGCCACAACGGGTGATATTTTATGTTTCATCTTTATACATATATATTTACCTCATTATGATGTCTGCTAACATAGAACACCCTCTTCGCGCTAGATTAATTGCTGGTTAAGGATGAATTTACTTATATATTTCATTTTTGGTTATCTTACTAAACTTGCCATGTGCTTGCTAAAGAGGATTTATATAACTCTTAACTTGCCAAAATCTTGTACCTTTGCAACCTAACGGCAAATTACTGATGCAAATATTACCATACATTGCTTGTTGTAGACGAATCAAAAAATGCACCATCAAGTCGAAGGTGTTTTAATATAATGTTTTAAAAAGTATGTCAAAAATTAAATGGTAGAGTAATTGTGCATCTACTCTCTTTACATATGTATAGCGAAATATGCTGGTGAAAAGAGATTTGAAAAGCTAATAAAGATGATTCTGTCCGAAGCAAAAAGGAAATATCCGTATGGAAAATAGCCAAGATAACAAACACCTTATGTATAGAAAGTCGATATAAATTAATTGTATGCTTGGAAGGGCATGGTGGCATGTGTACTATCCTAGTGTACTTATCCAATTTACGAAGATATGCTCTCTATAGCCCTTTCTTTCTTCAAGACCAGATATATTGTATAAAGTACAAATATGCAGGTACGATTGGTGAGTGCTTGCTAGAAATAGCCATAGGCACCATCCATCCAACTTGACCATGACTTGGTGCTCAAGATGCCCCCTTGGTATGGGTGTGGTGATAAATTGAGAGAGATTATGCAAAGCAATTGGACCCTAAGACAAGGCAAGAAAATGGAAAAAAATAAAAGAAGAAAATTAATTGCACACCATCGTCATCAAACACCAAAGTCCTTATCACCCCTGGAGGCCATCAGCTTCCAGAAAGCAGAGTCCCCATCGGACGACCCATATTGCTCAGCGTGGGAATCCGTTTCCCTCTTCTTTTTCTCCGCCATATCCTCCATGCCATCTCACTTTCGCCACTCGCATCTCACAAAGTCTTTATATTACAAAATGAACCCTCGTAGGCTTTGAAGATGTACAAGGTGCACCTATTTGTGCTCCGTTTGAAAATTATTTTCGTAAAGTGAAAGAGCTACTGTATTTAAAAAGCAAACATTCTTGTGAGACAATTTTTGTATACGCTTAATGGTGGCAGCCATAAAGTGCCCGTCCACCATAACAATCACATGAATCAGAAGCACATATAATAAGTAACACCCGATTCTGTGCATGAAAATCTCACCGAGAATATGCCAATTCACGGGGAGAGATTTGGGCAATTACGTGAAAGGATGGGCGTGCGAGCAGAAAAGACGATTTCTTTTTGGGAGCTTTAGCCATCGATCGCAGGAAAGAACCGTCGACACGTCTCCGACGAAACCAAACCGCCTTACCTCGGCCTCCCAGCTTCCACCACCGTTCCATTTTCTTTTTTTTTTCCATCTCGTTGTCAGCAAGAGGGAAAGCGAAGCACCGATACATATCTGTCCATATATATAAAAATATATACTCTGTTTTTTGGGAGGCCTTTTTCCTGTGATATATACGATCACACGATACCCGTCGAGTTTTCTTGGATTTCCAGAAGCCGCCACGAGCCGGATTGAATCCCCTCCTCTCACCTCACCTCGCCTCGCTCCCGCCGCCGTCTTCTCCAGGCTATCGATCCGGCTTCGTCTTCTTCAGCTCTGCCCGTGCAGCAGGTAACGATCGATTCGTTGATACTGTTATGAGTATCCGGGCCCTCGCATCACATCACATCGGTCGTCTTTTACTTTAATCCGCCGTGTTCCTGCATTCATCTCGCGTCCTCCCCTTACTTTATTGTCAATCAGCGGCTGCGAAGCAGATTGGTCGATTCCCTCTTCTTCTTCTCCGTTTGCAATCTGAAGGCGGCGGCCCTGGAAGAAGATTGTAGCATGGTATAGTTTTCTATCTTTCTTGGCAGATAGATTAATCTGTACATACACATGTAGCTTAATTAGCTTGCAGTCGTAGCTATGTACAGAGTTGCATTTTGTTTTCTGGATGATGATGATGATGGAGTTTGTGCATGGAGATGTGGTGCAGGTGATGGTGAGCCCGGGGTCCTTGGTGCGGTCGGAGGAGGACCTGGGCCCGCCGTGGCTGCAGCCGCTGCTGGGCACGAGCTTCTTCGTGCCCTGCCCGGCGCACCCGGACCTGAGCAAGAACGAGTGCAACCTCTTCTGCCTGGACTGCGCCGACGCCGCCGGCGCCCTCTGCTCCTACTGCGTCCCCGCCCACCGCGACCACCACGTCGTCCAGGCATGTACACGCAATCAATTCCAAATTTCCAATCAATATATCTAGCTGCACTTGTGCTATGGTTTTCTGAACTATCTATGGTGTGGCTGCAGATACGGCGGTCGTCGTACCACAACGTGATCCGGGTGTCGGAGGTGGGGAAGCTGATCGACATCGCGCACGTGCAGACGTACGTGATCAACAGCGCCAAGATCGTGTTCCTCAACGGCAGGCCGCAGGCCAGGCCGGGGAAAGGGGTCACAAACACCTGCGAGATCTGCTGCCGCAGCCTCCCGGACTCGTTCCGATTCTGCTCCCTCGGATGCAAGGTACTGCAACTCACTCCTTCCTCCTCATCTCCGTCTTCTTCCTTCCTTCTTCCAAGCTATAGTTCCAAGCCCAACTTTACAAGCTAGCTGCTACTACTTCCCCTTTTCGTTTCTCTCTCTATCTGAAAATAATTCTTTAGGACCCCATCGAGTTGCCTTCTCTCCCTCTCTATGAGGCTTGGTTGATGTGGGGTCAACGGCCACCAGAGTGCAATGCAATGCAGTGTTTGATGCGATGGCTATGGCTGATGAGCGGTGCAGACTGCAGAGGCAGTGCCACGGCTAGCGGGCACGCGTGCGTGCGTGAGGCCAGTGTCCACGGCTCCACGCCACGCGAGGGAGAAAGTAGCCGTATCCTATCGCGGAAAGCGGTGTAGGTCAGTGGAGGGAGGAGCTCGCGAATAAGTTAAACATTCTCCAGAGAATCAATTGGCCGGGTCTATCTAATCTATACTACCTGGAGTCAGTGGCCACCACCTGCTAACTGCATCGCTCAACGAGCGCTAAGCCTAACTAACTATATCTCGTACACCATTCATAGTGCCATGCTACAATGCAAACCACACTGACAGCAATGGAAACTATGGATTAGTGGTTCAGTGGAATGTGTTTGTGCAAGAATAGGTGTTTTTGCCACGGAGAGAAAAGACATCGAGTGAAGGCAAACAGGGAGGGTCCTAGCCACTTAGAGTGGCTTTAATTCTGGGGTTAGCATGGGCCACATTTGCACCAACCAACTACCCCAGACACTTTTTGTTCGTTCCTTCCGGGAACTATTTATAAAGAGCTTGCAAAGCAAGGCTTGATGGGGCAACTGAGACCCTCCCCACTCCAAGCATAGTGCACTGTGAACGACACTTCTTCAGGTTCAGTATAACCTGCCCCCAGATTAAGCTTGCACGGTAAGGTTAATCATCATTCGGTCTATCTTTTCTTGTAATCTTCTGTACTGAAGGTCTGTGGCGTTGCATATCAGTCGTTGCACTTTGGGGCTCGCCTAAAATGGGTCCCTTTGTCCATGTCCTCTTGTTGTATGCTGCTGCAAAGTGCAAGCAGAGGTCATGCAAGGATTGTATAGCCCCCTTTCTTTCTACTATTCCAGAGGACCATTCCATTCCAGTATTATGTATAGAAAAAAGGCTCCTTACCTATATGTGACGAGTCAGAGACTAAAACAAAACTTTACTGTAAGATGTAAGCTATATTGTGTCCATTAGTTTGCACCTTCGATAAGCATTAGTATATGAGAATTGCCCGGCCGTAGGAGTTGAGGCTAAGGCATTATTTTAGGTGACGGCTGCTTTCAGGGAGAGTAGGTAGAGCTGAGACATCATATCCGGATCTTTCAGCCATAATAGACTTGCTTCTGTTGGCTCTTTCAGAGATGAATATGCATTATTTATCCAGTTAACCCCGGCCCCTCTCCCCTCAGAAAAGAGGCCTATGCGTTATCCAGATAAAGTTGACTTCTCCGAGGTGATGTCCTGCCGAATCATGCGCTCGTCATTTGCTTGTCTGGTTTGGATATATTTAGCTATATGGACATGCATGGTATTTAGGTGTTCTTAATTTGAAGGCTTAATTACCATAACTAGGGAATATGAGAATGGATCGATACCTCTTTTGGATTAGACACCGTTCAAGTGTATATGAGTTGAGATATTACACCACCTTTCTTTTCTTGGAAGTTTATGCTTTTCCCTGTCAACATTTCAAAAATGAGACAACGAGATGGTGTACCCGGCCGGCAGGGGTTTCAGTAAGTGCAACGACGACAGATGGATACCAAATGCGCAACATCGATAAGTTTCTTCAGACGTCTTCGTCATCTCAGTTCACGGTTTCCTTGGAAAGCTACGCTTGTGGAAAATTCAGAACTCTGTCGTGTACATTTGGACTGCATTAATTGGTTTCATGATTTTACTTGGTAGTCACTTCACTGATGGTATGCTTGTTCCTGGTGTTGATATGATTTTCAGCTTGGGGGATGCAGTGGGACCCGACCCTGACATTCGCCATTCGGCCGAAGCGTGGCCAGGACTCTGGAGGTGACGGCTATGGCTCGGACGACGACTCGTTTAGCCCCAGGAAGCTCCGGAGGGCCGGGTTCGAGCTAGGCCGGTTCGACCGGGGGATCCGGTGGTCTGATGACGAGGGCAGCAAATCCAACAACGGACCGATGACGCCGAGGACACCGCCGATGAACCGATGCCGCCCATCAAGGAGGAAGGGTATCCCCCACCGTGCCCCGTTCTACGGTTAGACTCCAGTGAAACCATTCAGCCTTCAGTCTGCATCCACCCAAAGTGACAATCCTACCACTACTATAATACAATGTGTGATGATGTGTCAGTCGGGTCTGAGGTCACTAGCTAGATATTAGTTAGCAGGGTTAATATACTTGTATATATATAGATAAATACGTATAGACACAATAATGTAGGTGATGTATGTGTAAATACGGGTATATTGACGAAGGTTGTCAAATCGCATAAGGTCAAGGCCATGGCCTGCAGCTTGATGTAGAAAAATAAGGCGAACAAGAAAGGGGGTCATAAACACACATAATAGAAGCATAGGTAGGGTTTCCAGTTTGAGTTAGTTGAGATTGATATGTGAGAAATAATAATCATCATGTATCTGTCTCGGGTTGTAGTATTTTAATTTGGCTGTTTGCCCCCACCCAATGTGTTTATTAGCGTTGCGGTGTGTAGTTAATCATCAAGTTTCAATCTACTTGCAGGAACATAATTTGTATAGACAAGTGTATGTTGTTACTGGGAGAAAAAATGAGAAGGAGTTATGCCTCAAAAATGTGTTATGTAACTGATCTATGTTCAATGTTCTAGCTGTGACTATGCAGATACGTTCGATTCGAGTAACTAATATCTGTAGCTTTCTCCTGCTAATGTACTGCAAGTTGTTTGCTTCTGAAGTTCTGAATTTTCTGATAGCAACTTAGCCCTTCTCCTGGACATTCTTAAAGTTCGATCTCAGCCATTAGTTCTCAATGATTCAGAGGCCATTTTTTACGCCTACAAAAACTTCTAGGACGAATCCATAATGTTGGAACCTCCTAGTTTACTCCAACACTCTAAGAGTCTCAAATTCTAAAGGTAAAATCCTCGATGAATAATCGGTGCGGGAATCATGAAATTTCCTGTTTGGATCTTGGATATATGCTCAAATCTTCTCCCTCACAAAAGTTGAAGCTTGGGGCAAGGGGGGAGAATTTAAGAGCTCTAGCATTGGTAAGGAATGTGGGATCCAAGAGTTAAACCCTCTCTCAAAAACTAATTGCTGTCGGGTTTTTGGGGAGTCATAATCTCTGCGGAAAAATAAGGACATTCGGGGCCCCGGGAAATTCCGAAACCAAGACAATCATAAACCCAAGTCCGAACCTTCGGATTCATTTCTGGATTTCGGTGTCTAGTTTTCACACTTCCTAGAATAGATCCGTATCTCCGGATTTCATAGACTTCAAACAAATTTTGGCTTTGCTTAGAGTGTTAGGAAATTTTGTTTTGGTGCTCAGATCCTTCCTCATCAGCCTTCATTGAACTCCTCTTTATAACACGACTTAGTATGGCGCAATGTGATTTTCATAACTAAAAGTGCATATTTTATTGAAAAGGAATGAAGGACGTCATGCTTTCCGGAATGTGATTTTCATAACTAAAAGTGCATATTTTATTGAAAAGGAATGAAGGACGTCATGCTTTCCGGCCTATTCATCAGCGGAAACACACATCCATATATTTAGTAAATAAGATGCAAGAAAATGAGACCAAAATATTATACAAATAGTGTACATTTAATGGACAATGGTAGGCAAATTATAAAATGCGACAAAAGAATTTACAAGTTAGTGCTATTCATCTATATTAAGAAGGGAGTACACGTTGACCGAGTCCAGCCTCTCTAGAAGGATTTTCATCTTGATACTAGATCTAACCAATCAAAACTAAATCATCTACACAAAGACAATTGCTTCAATAAGTAGATAAAGCTAATAACACCCGCGGTACACGAACATCCACGACGTGCAAACTCATACACAAACTTGAAAATTTTGATCGCACAGTCCACGAACTACTGTTGCTGATTGATTAAGGTCTGCCATTGTGGTTAGTAGCACGTGCCTTTCTATGAAATATTTGTTGATACCCCCCATCCTCCCAAAAATTTTTTTTGTTTTGTCGCAACAGTGGAACACGGAGTTTCCTTGATGCGGTCAAAGTGGGTCCACCGCCAGTGGGCCCACCAAGTAGGCGAACAAGGCAAGGGTTCAAGACTGGCAGATGAGCCCCCCATCTGCCCCACGGCAACCAGGCAAGGACGGCATCGACAACCACGACTAAGGGCTGGGGAACCTTCCGGGGTCACCCCCAACCCGGCAGACGACGCGGAGGTCCCGGGGACCCGGACGCCCGGCAGGAGGCCAGGCTCACCTCCGGGTTCCAGCCTCCGTACGATCGGAGAGGATAAGGTTGCCAGCTCCGGCTGGAAGCTCCTAGAAGACTTGGGCGCCAAGAAGATGGAGGTGCCACGGGGGGACACGGTTGGTAAAGGTGTCAGCCTTTGTCCGCCCGCCCTGCAAAAGGTGGGCGACTGCACCTAACCCCCTCAGAAGAATACTTGGACGAGAAGAGGCCACGTCGCCCCCATAAGTAGAACCCAGAGGGGTTTTCCCGCCTAGAACCCCTCCACCCCCAAAGGTGTCCTTGTGGGATCCCCTTAGCCTATAAAACGAGGACCAAGGCACCTAAGGGAAGGGACGGAATCCCAGAGAATCGGAGGCTAGGCTATGTAGCGCACCAGACGAGAGTAGCATAAGCGAGAGGTGATCTCCTCCGAGACAGGATCTGCTCGTCTTCAACCTCTAGCCAACACCTCCCGGGTTCTCACCCGCAACCACCTCTGTAAGCTACACCATGATAAACCACTCAATCCAGACATGCAGGAGTAGGGTTTTTAGCCTCCGGGCGGCCTGAACCTGGGTAAACTCCCTGTCTCTCTGTGTTGCTTGCTAGTACATAGATCGGAGGTCTCGACGAGGTTCTCCAGGAAGAAGGCGTCTCCCAGCCTCCTTCGCGCCCCGTGCCGAACCTAAAAAGGGGGTATCCTTTACTCCCGGTGTCCGTCATCCAAGACACGACATGTATATTACGAAGAGAGATTCCCAAATCGATGACATCCAATCCCAAATCCTAGTTGCGCGATGATGACGAAACAGGTGTGGTGGCGGCAGTTAGGGGAGGGGACTGCGATTAGGGGCGGTGGCGGCGATAAGGCGTAGATGAAGCGAGTTGGTCAGTCGATAAACTGTTGGGAATATGCCCTAGAGGCAATAATAAAATGGTTTATTAGCATATTCATGTTTATGATAATAGTTTATTCTCCATGCTATAATTGTATTAACCGGAAACATAATACATGTGTGGAATATAAACAACCAGGTGTCCCTAGGTAGACTCTACTGGACTAGTTCGTTACTCAAGAGATGGTTAGAGTTTACTAACCATGGACTTGTTATAGTCACTTGATAACGAAGTCATATCATTAGGAGTAATGATGTGATGGACAAGACCCAATAATAAAGAGTTGCAATTGATCGTGTCACACAGTTTTATTGCCAACACTTTAGTATATGCCAAGTATAGTTTACTTAGACCATGAGATTATGTCACTCTCATTTACCAGAGAAATGCTTTGTGGACATCAAACGTCACTTCGTAACTGGGTGATTATAAAGGTGGCTTTCAGGTATCTCCGATGGTATTTGTTGGGTGACATGAATCAAGATTGGGATTTGTCCTTCCTTGTGACGAAAAAGATATCTCTGGGCCCTCTCGGTAATATAGCATCAGAAAGGTTGCAAACATGTGATTAAGTGTTAATCACAAAGATCCTATATTATGGACGACTAAAGAGAACTTGCCAGGTAACGAGATGAAACTAGATATGGAGACATCGACGATCGAATCTCGGGCAAGTTAAATATCGGTGAGACAAAGGGAATCGTATACGAGATTAAGAATCTCCGGCATCGTGGTTCAATCGATAAGGAACTTCGTTGAATATGTAGGAGTCAATATGGGCATCCCGGTCCCGCTATTGATTATTGATCTGATCATGTCTATATGATCTCGAACCCGTAGGGTCACACACTTAAGGCTTCGAACTAGCTAGGGCTTGAGATATTTGATGGTGTGAGTGAATATTGATTCGGAGTCTCGGATGAGATCCTAGACATCACGAGGAGCTCCGGAAGAGTCCGCAGATAAAGTTTCATATAAGGAAAGTGGTTTCCAGGGTTCCGGAAAAGTTCGGGAATTTTCCGGCAGGGTACCGGAATAATTCTAGAAGGTTCCAGAAGGTTCCGGAGGGCCCCACCTTGGGGGGCCACGAACCTAGAAGGCCCACATGGACCGAGGGGAGGTGCAGCAGCCCACTTGGGCTGGCCGCACCCTCTCCCTAAAGGCCCATGCGGCTGGCCCATGGGAGGCACCCAAAACCCTAGGGGGCTGACTTGGGGAACAAGTTCCCTCAAGCCGCCGGCCCTAGGGCTTGGAGGAGGGACAAGGCAGCCCCCCACGCCTATATAAAGAGGAGGGGGGGGGGGGCTGGGGCGTGGTACCCCATACCCTAGCCGCACCACCCCTCTCCTCCCTCCTCTCTCTCTCTCGTACACGGCTTGGCGAAGCCCTGTCCGCGGGAAAACCTCCACCATATCCACCACCACGCCGTCGTGCTGCTGGGATCTCACGAGCCACTTCCTCCTCGCTTGCGGGATCAAGGAGAGGAAGTCTTCATCGAGCTGTACGTGTGGATACCGCGGAGGTGCTGCTCATGCGGTGCTCCATCGGATTGGATCTCGGATCGGATAATACATCTCCTCGTGACTAGATGAGTCTAGTTGCGGGGATCGACTAGCCAACCCCTGCACCGACAAAACGCGTTTGTTCGATCTTCAAGGGTAAGAGATTGGATCTCCACTTTGCTACCTTCGTCTAATAGATCTAGATCCGTTGGGTTTCTTCCGCTTGTTTCGTAGGAAATTTTTTGTTTTCTATGCAACGAACCCTTCAGTGGTATCAGAGCCTAGATCTATTCGTAGATGTTGGTGTGATTAGAACAAAAGCGAAAGAACATTGCTATCCCCGTGTGTTTTGATGTTGACAACAATACAATCAAGTGCTCTAACCTTGTCTAAGATGTGCAGGAAACCAACCCCAAAGAATCGTCGCGAAAAAGTTGAGCCAAATGCCAGTTTACACTGCTGGCCGGAAGTACCGGTCCCTGGACCGGTACTACCGCTGGGCACTTCCGGTGCCCAGTTCCGGTCCCACTTCCGCTTATTTCTCCAGGTACTGGAACCATGGTTCCCCCGAAATTTGGACCGGAAGTAGAACCGGAAGTACCGGTCCACCGGAAGTACCGGTGAGCTTGGCGGTACTTCCGCTATCTACTTCTGGTGGAAATTTCCGGAGGAACTTCCGCTTATTTTTTCAGGTAATGGAACCATGGGTTCCCCCGAAATTTGGACCGAAGTAGAACCGGAAGTACCGGTCCACCGGAAGTACGGTGAGCTTGGCGGTACTTCCGCTACCTACTTCCGGTGGAAATTTCCGGAGGAACTTCCGCTTATTTTTTCAGTTACTGGATGTCTCGGAGTTGTTGGACCGGAAGTAGCCCCGGTACTACCGAGGCACGGAAGTACCAGCCGCCTCTTCGGTACTTCCGGTCATGCGGGATGGAGCACGCCTGAAAAGATCCGCTGACTGAAGAGAGAAGGGCAGGCCGGAAGTACCGGCCGTCTCTGCGGGTACTTCCGGTGCTGCGGGTTTTGAGCTGCTGCCAAGACCTCCAACGGCCAGATTTTGTGAAGGGGTTTAAATACCCCTTCACCTATCTTTGGAGGGCTAGCTTTGAACACTCTCTCACCTCCATTAATGCCATCAAAGCTCAAAGCCCAAATTCGCAAGATCTCCCAATCCCTCCACCCAAATCCATTGATTCTTGGAGGATTGAAGGAGAAGACCCGGATCTACAACTCCACCAAGCAGTTTTTCATTTCTCCTTCATTCATTTGAAGGATCTCATTTCTAGGGTTAGCCTTGTGTTGACCTAGCTTGTTGTTCTTATCACTTGTTGTAATTGCTACAGATTTGTGATTTGGGAGCCCCAATTAAGTTGTGGGTGTGTGCCCCAAGACCGTTGTAAAGGCTCTGGAATCCGCCTCGAAGGGCTCCGATAGTGGAAGGTGAACTAAGCCTTTGTGGCGAAGTTCATCAGAGAATAGGGTGAGGCCTTCGTGGCGTTGAGTAGGCCTTTGTGGCGAACTCACACCCCTCCAACGAGACGTACTCCCTTAACAAGGAGGAACTCGGGAATACATCCTTGTCTCCGCGTGCTTCCCTTTCGGTTATTTCATTCCTCCCTTATCTCCCTATATTGTGCTTCTTGCTTAGTTGTTCTTGTCCTTGTCATATAGATAAATTCACCGTAGTTGCATATCTAGAGAATTTATCTTTTGTGTCAAGCCTAAATTGAAAAAGAAATAAAAATTGGGTAGCACCTATTCACCCCCCCTCTAGGTGCTCATACGATCCCCTTTCAATTGGTATCAGAGCCTTGTCTCTATATCTAGGCTTCACCGCCTAAGAGAGTATGAGTATCACCGGTGATGGTGCGGATCCTAAACCCGGGGTGACCATGGAGGATCTTGATAGCTTGGAAACTCGTATTAGATCCTCCATGGACACTCAAATGAAGGAATTGCGTGAGATGATCGCGCAACTCCTTCCTAAGGGAGTAGGACCCACACCACCACCGCTAGAGGTAAATTCTTCCGTCGCGCAAGCTTCGGAGGCGAGGGTAGTGATGGAACTAAAGAATCCCCATCTAAAAATGCTAGTGGGAAGGAGAACTATAGTGAGGTTCCTCACATATACTCCCCCGACCCACCTATCCCTCATCCTCATATAAACAATAGGGGTGACCCACCCAAGTTTAATCCATCTTGTTTTTCTAATTGGCAATTTCTTATGAGATCTTATATGAAGAGTGCTTCAATCGAGCTTTGGAGGATCATCGAGGTTGGCTTCAAGGCACACGACCCCAACACCATGACAAGAAGAGAGGTTGTTGATTGTCAACTCAATGAATTGGCTCTCAACATGATCCAAACCGCCGTGGGGGAGAAGCAATGTCCCACATCGAGCTTGCCATCACCGCCAAAGATGCTTGGGATACTCTCACCAATGAGTTCATCGGCAATGAGAGCATGAAGAGGAATAGGTTTGAGTCCTTGAGCAACCAAGCCGAGGGCTTTTTCATGTTAGAAGGTGAAGAGCATGAAGACATGTATCGAAGACTCAAGACCCTTTCCACTCAGTTTCGGTCACTTGGGGCAACTCATGTGGATGATGCATGGATCAAGAGGAAGTATGTGAGTGCTCTATGGCCCTTTGAGTCATCCGACTTGAAGAGTCTCCAAGGCAGGCACAACTATCACCTTATGTCATCAATGGAAGTCATGCAAGAGATGTCCGCATTCAAGGTGGCTGCCAAGAATGCCGAAGATGCTCGTGCTAGAGCCATTGGAATGCACAAGAGTTCTCCCTAGCTTTGAAGGCCAAGATGATTGCTCAAGACGATGATGATGAAGAACAAGAAGATGTATCTCATTGGCATCCCAAGGAGCTTGAGGACACCCTCAAGGACTACTCGGCTCTCACTTTGTCTACACTCGCACAAGGATTTTTGGAAGAGTCCATCCAAGGCAAGAGAGTTTGTGAACAAGTCAAGTGGAAAGAAGGAGGGTGGCCAAAGGGTGCGTTCGTGCTACAATTGCCAAGATCGCTAATCACTTCGTAGCCGAATGCCCCTTTGAAACCGTGAACACCATGGAGGCAAACTTGTCCGTAAGGTTAAGCCCAAGATCCCCAACAAGAAGCCATTCTTCAAGAAGAATGTCACCCACAAGAACCTCAACGGATGGTGTTGATTACTCAAGAGGAATACTCATCTTAGGGAAGAAGAAGAAGAGGAAGAACCAAGAGTGAAGTGGCCGGGATTGCCATTGCATCTTCATCAACCCCTTCTCTCTTTGAATCCCCCAATGAAAATGTCTCAACCTCTTCCGCAA
>QRDG01000280.1:573721-639099 GCA_012064385.1 Puccinellia tenuiflora | reverse complement strand
GCGAGTTGGAGGCGGGGATGGGCGCGCATGTCCTCCGGCGGCCGGCGGCGGCCGACGGCCAGCGAGTTGGGGCGTGACGGCGAGTTGCAGAGGGTGGCAAAGATCGAGTTGCGCGCGGCCGGCGGTGAAACTGCTAAGTGAGGGAGAGGCGCGGGCGGGCCCCACATGTAAGTGGGGGAAAGGAATTCTGTAGCGCATCCTTTCTGGCATGCGCCACAGAATGCTGAGATTCTGTGGCGCACGCCTGCCGGGTGCGCCACAGAAATGTCATATTCTGTGGCGCATGCCAGCAAGGATGCGCCATAGAATTGTGTGGCTCATATTTAAAAACAGTGTTTTGCTGTAATATTACAACAACACACACATAGCCCAGTGGTTTGCTGCACTTTGTACATGGGTGACAGCCAGGTTCGAATCCTGATTGTCCCAAAAAAAAATTTGTTTAAATTTTTTTTGGTTAAATTTAAATATAGAACACAAACACATTTGTTATTCTTTAAAAAAACATTTTTGGTTATATTGAAAGAAAGAACATACACACATTTTAAAAAAATTAAAGACGAATATACACACAATTGTTAGTAGACCACACATATTTTATTCATGGTATATATATATATTCTTGTCTCACACACACACACATGGTATATAATATATAGTAGCTAGACCACACATATTTTAATACACAAAAAAAGTCTTATTGGTCCCGGCGGCCGGTTCGGAGCTAGCTTGTCTTCTTTCCCTTCTTCGAGGTTGAATACTTTAGTCCGGGCACCTTGAGATTTCTTCACGTGAACGGACAACCTTTAGTAGGTAGGGAGGTCTTCCTTCTTTCTTTACTAGTAGTAGGCCTGTCGATGTACTTGTCGAATTCCTCCTCGATCTTCGGATCGCCGTTCTTGTCCAAGTCTTCCTCGTTGGCGTCTCCTCCATTCCGATGATGCTCCTCTTGCCCCTCCTCACGACAACACAGCTAGGCTTTGACGGGTCGGTAATGAAGAAGCATTGCTCGACTTGGCTAGCGAGTACCCATGGCTCATTTTTCGCGGAGGCGTTTTTCGATTTGGCATCGGATATTACCATGGTGGTGAAATACCGGTTTTCTTTGACGACGTCCTTGGCCCATCTCACACGGAACATTGGCACCAACTGTCCACAGTAGTTGAGCTCCCATATCTACTCGATCCTTCCGAAGAATCTTTCCTTGACAGTAGCCTCGTCATCGCCGTAGGATAGCATAGTTACTCATGAGTTTTGATATTCGTTATTCCTGTCCTTTTCCTCGGTGCAGAATCTGTAACCGTTGATGTTGTACGTCTGATAGGTCTTTACGTTGTTCCCGGGGCCCTGTGATAAGGATAAAATGAGTTTTTCATTTTCCGTAGCTGGCAGTATGCTCTCTGCTTGAACCAGTTGCCTTTTCTTGAACCAACGCATGAAGCTGGAATTGTGCTCTTTGGTTACGTCTCCCTTCTTCCTCGGCCGGCCCAGGTCGATGTAATTCTGCTCGATTAAGCTTTTGTGCTCTTCCACCCAAGGTTCGATCAATTGTAAGTGTTGTAGCGTGACCCGGTGAGCCCTGTCGAAGTCGTCTTGTCGACCATGAATGCCGACATGGAGTGAGCGGTAGCCCTCGCGGTGACCAAATCCCTCGAGCCTGCCGAGGTGCGTCCTGGTTGGCAGACCAACATCCTGGTTCTCGGTGCTCAAATAATTCCGGCAGAAGGAGATGCACTCGTAGGTTAGGAAGCCCTTGGCCATGCTTGCATCTGGACGAGACCTGTTGTGAACGTATCGTTTCATGACATCGTTCTACCTTTCGAACAGCATCATGTAGTGCAGGAACGTCGGCCCGAGCTGCCTGATGTCATCAACGACATGGAGAAGGACATGCACGCAGATATCGAAGAATGCGGGCGGGAAGTAAATCTCGAGCTCGCATAGTATCACCACGATCTCTTCCTGTAGCCTGTGGAGCTGCCTCACGCCGATCGACTTCCTGTTGATGACGTCGAAAAAGTTGCAAAGGCCAAGCAGCATATCACGGACGTGCTCGTCCATTAGCCCTCGGATCGCAACGGGGAGTATCTGCGTCATCAGCACGTGATAGTCGTGAGACTTCATCCCGCTGAACCTCTTCTTCGTTGCGTCCAGATATCTGCTTATCTTCCCCGCGTAACCGTGAGGAAATTTGACTCCTAGGAGGCACCTGAAAAACTTCTCGAGCTCCTCCGGACTCATAGTGAAGCAGGCAGCGGGAAGCACCACCGCGTTCTTCTTTAGCCTTTTGCAGCGACCTTGAGTCCCTTCCGTCTGATCATCATCATCATCGTCGTCATCATCACTATCGGGGGCCTGAAGATCTTTCCTGATGCCAAGCCATTTCAGATCGTATCTTGCTTTCGTCCCATCCTTGGTCCTATCGGACATGTTGCAAAGAGTGCGAAGCAGACTCTCAGTAACGTTCTTGGTAATGTGCATTACATCGAGGCTATGGGGCGTGTGGATTACCTTCCGGTACTCCAAGTCGTGGAAAACAGACCTCGCTTTCCATACACCCAGCAGGGGATCTACCCTCGATCGCTTCTTTCCCGGCGCAGGGCACTCCTCCCATTTTTTCAAAAGCTCGTCAATTTCTTCGCCGCTCCTCGGGCACGAGAGACTCTTCGTCTTGTCGCCCGCCCTCGTCTTCATGCGCACCATTTGCTGTCGGCGCCTTGTTGAAGCCTATCCGGAAACCGCGCCTGAGCAGGTGTTCCTCCAATTGTCCGGAATCAGGGTCGATCCAGCTCACGAGTTTGCATGTTCGACACGGACATCTTATCTGGCGTCTGTTGCACCGAATCATGTCCGCCTTTGCTTCTTCCTTGTATCTACCGATTTGACTAGAACTCATCTTGATGACCATGGTTGCTATAGATAAAGCAGAAATGAGAAACGAGAGTATGTTAAGTAGAACCGTAACATGCACACGCGCGCACACACACACATGCATGGTCTCCGGAAAAATTTGGCATGACCTCTCCTAAATCTAGGACATATGGGTAGTACAAAAAATCCATGCACCACGCCGGCGCAAGCAACAACAAAAAGTTTCTTCGCACATGCAAAAATTCATGCACACCACACAAGTTTCATGTACAAGCATCGTCTCGCCATCATGCAAACCTCCCGTCGACAAGCGCTTCACCTACAACCATACACATCACCGGCCACACAAAACATGCATATGCATGTCCATCCAACTATACTCACCTAGTAGGTTTGTCACCGAGACGTGACCACGATCGATGAGAGAGAGTGTGTGGTGTTGGAGAGAAAAAGAGATGTATTTGGGAGAGGAGGAGAGTATATATGGAGCCTCCCCCGGCCCTCACCAATTATCTACCAAACAAAGTAGCTTTAACTACAAAAAATGGAGAAAAGTATGGGCAAAATGAGATGGGAGGGAGGAGGACACGAGCTAGCAAGGTGGGGAGGAGAGGGGAAGAAGAAGACACAATGGGGTTAGGTAGGAGGGGCTGCCACTTTTGTATTTCTGGACAGCAAATCTGTGGCGCATGGATCAACATGCGCCACAGAAATGCTACTTTCTGTGGCGCACGGAGTTAGATTCGCCACAGAAAGTTGCATTTCTGTGGCGCATGTGTATCCATGCGCCACAGAAATGGCTCCTCCAATTATTGGTGCCGGGGCCCATCCATATTTCTGTGGCGCATGGGGTCAGATGAGCCAAAGAAATACAGATTTTTGTGGCGCATCCTTTTCCATGCACCACAGAAAAGGAGGGGTAGGATGCAATCCAGCCGTTGGTGGTGGGGTCCACAAATTTTCTGTGGCGCATGGGCGCTGGTGCGCCACAGAATAACCTAATTCAGTGGCGCATGGCTTAAACATGCGCCACAGAAAGGGGAGGATTTCTATGGCGCACCTCCCACGGTGCGCCACAGAATATTTTCTGTGGCGCACGGCCACTTTGGTGCGCCAAAGAATGGCTTTCCACCTATAGCTAGTTTCCTAGTAGTGATTGTCCTCCGTCTCTCCTCTTTGACCCCCTCCCTCCCTTCTGGATGTATCTCGATTTTTTAGCCATATTACTAACGATCATGCCCGACCATAAATCAGAGCGTAGTATTATACAAAATATAGTGTGTATTTAGATATAAAATATGTTTTTTTATCCCTTTGGGTCGCGAGGCGGACGCCAAATGTCCTGTCGTGTATGGGTGTCCACGTAGTGCATCCAACGTGGCCGATCTATTTCCTTTTCTTGTTAACAGGATAGAACATGCTATTTTTGATTTATGGCGGACTGGTGCATAGCCTCCACGAGGCTGTCCCACCGACGCATCTCATCCTCGATGAGGTTGCCCTTGGACTCCTCCAGGACCTGCGAGAGGACGAGATCCTTCTCCTCCCCCTCCTCCTCCTCCTCATCGGCTGCGTCAGAGAGGCGGAAGCTTGAAAGAAAAACTATGGCCGAGATGTCGCCTAGAGGGGGGGGGGGTGAATAGGCGATTAAAACTTTTTCTAATTAGGGGCTTGATAAATGCGGAATAAAACTATGTGTTTTAAATTAACAAGCCAACAACCTAAAATTCTAGGTTTACCTAAAGTGCACCAACAACTTATGCTAAACAAGGCAAGCAACAAGGTGATAGCTAAATATAAACATCAAGCACGAAGGCTATCACAATGTAAAGTGCATAAGTAAAAGCTCGGGTATAGAAATAACCGAGGCACGCGGAGACGAAGATTTATTCCCGAGTTCCTCCTTGTTAAGGGAGTACGTCTCGTTGGAGGGGTGTGAGCTCGCCACAAAAGGCCTACTCAAGATGCCACAAAGGCCTCACCCTATTCTCCGATGAACCGCACCCAAAGGTTTGGTTCACCTTCCACTATCGGAATCCTTCGGGGCGGATTCCGGAGCCCTTACAACTTTTGGGGCACACACCCACAACTCAATTGGGGGCTCCCAAATTTTGCCGAAGCTTCACAAGTCGAAGTCTTCACGGCACCACCACCGTCTAGGGTACACAATGCACCCAAGAGGCACAAAGCTCTTGGGAACACAATGCACCCAAGAGTAACAAGCTTCTCAACGTCAATCCCACGAATCACCGTGGAGAGCACAACCCGATGCAACTAATGCAAAAGGCAAGAACACACCAAGTGGTCAAATTCTTCTCCCCAAAATCCAACCAAAGCAACTAATGCTATGGAGGGATTTAGGAGGAAGAACAATGGAGAAACACCAAGAACTCCAAGATTTAGATCCAAAGAGTTCCCCTCACTTAGAGGAGAAATTGATCGGTGGAAATGTGAATCTAAACCTCTTCTCTCTTTTCCCTCAAAAAGAAGCAAGAAATATTGGAGGGATTGAGAGATCTAAAGCTCAGAGAGATGGCAACAATGGAGGAAAGAAGAGCTCAAATGGTGGCCAAAAGTTAGAGAACAAATGGGGAAGAAGACCACTTAAAAGGGAGGGCAGAAATCTGCCCGTTGGAGGCAAAATCGTGAAAGGCCGGCCATCGGGCCGGCCTGGCCGGGGAAATGGCCGGGAAGGCCATATAGGGAAAATCGGGTGGGCCGGCCATGGCTGGCCTGGCCCGGCCATGATGGCCGGCCAGGATACTGAGAGGCCCCGGTCATGGGCCGGCCATAGGCCCGGCCTGGCCGGCTGCTTCGCCCATTTTTTTTTCTTTTGATTTTCTGTTTTGAAAAATCGACCGAACCGAAAACGCAATAACTTTCGCATACGAACTCCGTTTTCGATATTCTTGGACTCGTTGGAATCGTCACAACGAGCACAACAAGAATATGCAGAGAAACATCATAGTCCAAGAAAATATTATAAAACCAAATGGGAAAAGTTAAAAACTCATTTTCGCAAACCGGAAATTCTATAACTTTTGCAATTGACGTCCGAATGAAGTAAAACCAATTTTGTTGGAAAGAGGACGACAAATGCTACCTTTGAAAATGGCAAACAAGCAATGGAGATTTTGCAAAGAAATGGAAGAGAGAAATCTCCCGCACGGATAAACCGGCAAATCTCCAATACCGAAAACGCAATAGGGAACGCATATGAAAACCGTTTTCGGTGACCTTAGCCTTGTCATAACAAGCACGACAAGCACCAAGACCACACCACGATAAGAGACAAATAAGAACCAATAAAGATGATTGCATGGATGCAAAGGTTTGTGCTCTCTACGACGATACGATCACGATATTCGGTCGAGAGCCCCTCTTGATAGTACGGCTATCTATCCTATAACCCGGTCTCTCCACTAAACAACATGAGACCGGTAAAATAAAAACCCTATCAAGATAATACCTTTGCCTTGCGCTTAAACCACTTGAGGTCGATGAGGATGATCTTCATCTCCTCAAGATGCACCACCTTCCTCGATTGCGCTTCGGTGAAGATTCACTTGATGCTCCCCCATACACCAAGATGGGAGACGCTCTCTTCGGCATATCTTCACTTGGCCTTTCTCTCGATGACGAACACCTTGGCCTTGATCAACAAATGATCTTCTTCCCTAAACCTTGACTCCAACACATGGAGAGCAAGCGAGACCTTGACTCCAACAAATGGAGACAAGCAAGCAAATGGACACCTACAAATATAGCTCAATGCAAATATTAGTCCATAGAGATTGTCATTAATTACCAAAACCATGCATGGGATCAACCATGCACTTTCAATCTCCCCCATTTTGGTAATTGATGACAATCCCTTTTAAGAGGGTTTATATAAAGAATAAAGCAACCTTGCATGACAAACAAGCAAGGATGCAAAGCACATTAAAGGCAAATGCAACAAAAGCATAAAACCCAAATTCCCTTAAACCCTCTAAACTTCTCCCCCATTGGCATCGATTGCCGAAATGGGAAGAAAAATTTAGAGAGCCAATATAATATGAGTTCCTCCATAAAGGTGTGCATTACTCAAGATATGAGTGAAATCAAATGCACTTATGCATTGACGAATAATTAGAGGAAATCAAACTATATTGAGGATCCAAAGATTGCAAAAAGAAGATGAAACCATTTTAAACATCTCCACAAAGGAGAAAAGCAATCAACAAGATCCAAAGTGAGATTTCTAAATAAAGACGGAGAAGCTCCCCAATGTTCATGCACAAATAAGGAGTGCACAAGTATGGAATCCTCACTCCCCCAAAATCATCTAGAACACTCAACAAGTGCAATTGTGCATAATGCAAAAGCAAATCATAGCACTTGCACCAAAGATGTGGTTGAGCCATAAAAGGATACCAATTTTCAAAAATTCAACATAAGATAGGCCCAACCGAGATAAGAGATCTTTTAAAGAAATATATTCACAAGCTTAGGGATACCAATTGGAAACTAAAACCAATTGAAAATGCCAAAAGCTAGTGAGAGCATTTAGCCACTAAAATTCAACATGCTCACCATGGTAGGCATGAAGTCAAAGATATTCAAGAAATACATGAGTGTGCAAAGATACCAATAAACAATAAGACAAGCACTCATGAGACAAATTTGGAACCACCAAAGAATTATAGATGAAAAACAAGGTGGCTCAAAAGAAATAGGATACCAACTAAAAGATGACCTCTCTCATATGTATAGGTTTCTTATTAGACAAACCATTGAAGATATACATCCGCAAAGAAACATATACATACGAAATGGTCCGGGAAAAAGATAACAAGGTATCCAAAAGGAAGTCATAAATATACAAATGAGATTGTTGCTTAAAAGCATAGCACATAGCTCAAATTTATCTCATTGTACATAAATGAACTTCAAATATATCAAATGCATCACACATATCACTAAGGGAACAAGAGATAGTGGAGATGATTTGAAATAGGCAACAAGTATCACAAGGAAATAAATATCAATTGAAGAAAAGGTTTTTGCAAATTCATCACACATATCACAAAGATATATTAAGTGAAGGAAAAGGCCAAAACCACAACAATTGCATATAAGAGCTTTCATGCCAAGAGGCAACCTACACAAGGTTGAATACTAGAAAGGTATGCATGGGATAGATACTTGTTACCGAGATGACATTGGTGATGAAGATGATGAGAGTGGGTTTATCATCAAAGCTTGACCCCGACACTCACACGGTGAGAACACCTTCCTTATGAATGAGGCAAGCATCCAATGCATCTCCATTGTACCTAAAACACAATTAGAGTACAAAATGGTTCCCAAACTCATTGGGTCCCATAGTAGTTAGAAACACTACAATATATAGGACATACTCCACATAAATATGTGCATATAGATATGAAATTGAATTTCATGCACATCTTAGGCGATTTAGGATTTGGTGGAGTATCCCCTATATATTGGAACTAGAAAGGCTAGCATGCCATAAAATAAATATACTAGTAAATATGCATGCATAGACTTACAAGAGCCAAACGAGATACAAATTGGACAAAAACACCAAGTAAACCAATAAAGCACACCAAGGTGTGACAAGAAATGGTTGTCCAAATTATATCAAAATCCAAATCAACAAATGATTGAGGAAAAAATCAAATCAACAAATGATTGATTCCATAACACATCAACACATGAGGTGTGATATCAAAAGGAATCAAATCAACACAACAAATGATTGAAAAGACACCAAATGAAAATAAGATACCAATTAAAACAAAAATATCAACTAGGAGAAAAGATACCAAGAAGAGGATGATACTTGACCGAAATCAAGTAAAGTAAAAAAAAATAAGGCAAAAAGGTATCAAGACTCGCACAATAAATATCAATTGGAACAAATATCTATGGTGGAGATATTAAATTCCAATTAATACCAATTGAAGGTACCAAACATAAGATAAATAATCAAATGCCAATTGAGAGGATAAAAAATGATAGATAGAATAGTGTTCTAAATAAAAAGGAATGCTCCCCCAAGATTAATGCATTATCTTAGATATTTGCATTTGGATACAAAATGCATGCACAAGGGATCATTACTCTCCATATTTATCTAAAACACTAAACACTACCGATTGAAAGATAGGATCCTTGCAAGAGGCAAAGAGGGCAAAAAATAGAGCAAATCAACGCAAGAGCCAATGTGAAGATGGTCTACAAAATCCACCACAATTACTAGTATCACTTGTCATGGACAAGGAGTATATAGAGATATTTCTCGGTGGTATAAAGGAATGAAGTTTAAGACCAACTTCACAACAAATAAGCATATGGCAAAAGATAAGAATTAAAGACGCCAAATTTTGAAAAAGGTTTGTTGGTAGTTTCAACTATTCAAACCAACCGGCAAAGCCATGGTTAAAATAAGATGAAACAAATGGTTTCTCCAAAAATATATAGGAATGCATATTAGAGAAAAACCACACCAAGCAAACACACCCAAACAAGAGCCAAAAGATAACCAAAAGGAAATTGGACTTGTTCGAGCAAACATGCCACATAGGAAAGATAATGTACAATATCAAATCTAAGTGGCAAACCTCAAATGTTCACATTTTTATGGGATTGTAATATGCACATAGCTTATTACTCCCCCATAATGTGATAATTCATTTTATTTTTAAACAAGAGGCAAATAAAACCAACTAGAGAAATTAATGGACATTATAGAATTTGAATTTCTCATGAATATGACATACCACATAGTAGCTAGATAATATGAAATATCAATACTAGGTGGTGTGACTCATGTACACACATTTTTAGGCTTGTGAAGTGCACAAAGCACATCACTCCCCCAAAATGGGATGGTCCATTAATATCTCAAAAGAGCCAAATGAAATCCACACAAGATTCAATAAAGCTCAACACACAAATTACACATACATGATATACAACTATCATACACAACCTTGAATAACAAGACAAGTAGGAAAGTAGCATATCATATACAAGCACATGCTAGGAACAAAACTAACACATGCAAGGGAGCAAGCAACTTTCAATGAATATGTGAATTAAATACAAGTTACCGCAAGGAGGAAGCATTGGATATGAGATAGATATGTGATAATCCAATTGACTTGGCTTGATGAATTAAAACCATGAAGATCCCTTAATTCTTCAAAAGTAGTCAAGTCACCAATGTCCTCCACTAACACCTATTGATCAAGTTGAAGCTTGTTGGTCCCCAACCAAGTTGGGTCCTAAGAGGTTAGTCACAATAGGCTTGGGAACCCAAATGGTGCATTTCTTGCCACCACTTTGAGCTCCCACATACTTGGCATACACATTGCCACCTCTATCCTTCCCAAGAGAATAAACATCATCAATTATGATAGGGTTGGATACGGTACCGTTAGTGCATGAAGAAGCAAAATGACCTTTGCCACGGCAAAGGTAGCAACACCGACTCTTCTTCTTCTTAATAGGCTCCTCAACTTGAGGAGCATTGGCTTGAGTCTTCTTAGGAGGTGGCCGTTGTTCAACTCGTGGTTGAGCACGAGATTGAACAAGAGGCCTCTTCCCTTGTTGCTTCTCACTAAGAGGCTTCTTCTTCTTCATTGGGCAATCCCGAACATGGTGCCCTTCTAGCTTGCACTTGAAGCAAATGATGTTGGCCGGATTCTTGATGTGAACTTGGCCCTTCTTCTTGTTGTCAAACTCGGACTTGTTCTTGTTGTTGGAGTTGAATCCAAGCCCACTCTTGTCATTTGGGGATTGTTGCACACTCAACATGTTGTCAAGTGCACTCTTCTCCCCATGACGCTTTTCCAAGCCCTTCTTCAAAGAAGCGACTTGGGCCTTGAGGTCTTTTATTTCCTCTACATGGTTAGTGGCAACAAAAACACTAGAGGAAGTAGAAGCTTCATTGTTAGAGCAACAAGGCAAAGCAAGTAATTCATCACATGATGTACCAATATTTTTAGTGGATGAACTACTAGGACTAGCACATGGCAATATAGCATTTTTGGTTAAGGTTGTGCTATCATCCACATGAGGCTCACAAGATGTTACCTTTGTGGTGATGGCCTCATGAACTAAGTTTAGACAAGCATAGGATACAAGAAGTTCATCATTAGAGCTAGATATCTCTTCATGATTTTCTTCCAACTTCCCATAGGATGCTAGAAGATCATCATTAGAGCTAGATAGCTTTTCATGACTTGCTTCCAACTTCTCATACTTGCTAGTTAGCACCTCAAGTTGAGCCCTTAGCTCAACATTCTCCTTCGACATAGATGCTTCACAAGAAATTGAGTTAGTAGCACAAGCATCATTGACATTAGGGATGGAAGAAGAAATCTTAGCAAGCTCTTCATTTAATCTAGCATTTTCATTTTTCGTGACCTTATATTTAGCAATGGCATGGTCACGTTCTTTAATGATTTTAGCAATTATTTCATTATGAGACTCCTCGATAGAATCTAGTTTCTCCTCTAGAGAAGCACGAGTCTCATGCTCTTCCTCAAGAGCATCTTCTAACGATGCTTTCTCCATAGCATCATCTCTTTCAATCTTACCCTTTTCTTCAAGGCTTGCTTCCAAAGCCTCAATAGTTTCCCCACGCTCAATTAGGGTGCTCATGATTTCAAAGAGATTAGCTTGGGCATTTTTATTGTTAGGAAGGGCTTTAAGAATCATTAAACCTTTATTTTGAAGGAGAGCATTAACCTTTTCCATATCATCTTCTTCATCATTATTATCATTATCATTATTATTATCATCACTACTAGAAGATTTAGCCATAAGGCAATGAGTGATGGATGAAGGAGAGCAATTAATTTTTGAACTACTCAAGTTCATATCTTGTTGCATAGCAAGTTGGGTTTCCTCTACATTATTATTCATGCAAGAGTTAGAGGGAACACGATCATTTTTATCATGGCAACAAGATAAAGCAAGAATATCATAAAGAGATTCATCCAAGCGATTTTTTGATGATATGCACGGACTATCAACACTAGCATGTAAATCATTTATAGTGCTATGTGTGTTTAGGTCCAAAGATGAAGCATTGCAACAAGATAGAGATAAATGATCATCAATAATGAGCTCACTATCAAAGTTGCAAAACCTATCACTACTCACCAACACATTGGTTTGTGGCTTACCACATTTTGGTGAAGTAGACAAAGACGAGAGCTCGTCACGGCCGGAGGTGGAGGGAGAGCAATCATCCTCAATAGACTTGGACACTCCATATTTATCTTAAAGCTTTGTCCATAATTCATGAGCATCCCGGAGAGGCATGATTGACTCAAAAACTACAACACTCACAAATTTGCAAAACTCATTAGAAGCTAGAGCATCTAGATATAAGTTTTTCTCATCCTCTAAAGTCTTACTTTCGTAATCATTTGGAGGAGAAAAACCTATATCTAAGATACGCTCAATATTGGGGTCCAAGACCCGTAAGTGATTAAGAATATGAGTTTTCCAAACATTAAAATTTGTGCCATTAAATCTAAACAAGGAATTGTGCACTAAATCCCTAGACGACATCTTTACTCTCTAGGCGGTAAAGCCAACCAAGAGAGACGAGGCTCTGATACCAATTGAAAGAACAACTATGCCCGAGATGTCGCCTAGAGGGGGGGGGGGGGTGAATAGGCGATTAAAAATTTTTCTAATTAGGGGCTTGATAAATGCGGAATAAAACTATGTGTTTTAAATTAACAAGCCAACAACCTAAAATTCTAGGTTTACCTAAAGTGCACCAACAACTTATGCTAAACAAGGCAAGCAACAAGGTGATAGCTAAATATAAACATCAAGCACGAAGGCTATCACAATGTAAAGTGCATAAGTAAAAGCTCGGGTATAGAAATAACCGAGGCACGCGGAGACAAAGATTTATTCCCGAGTTCCTCCTTGTTAAGGGAGTACGTCTCGTTGGAGGGGTGTGAGCTCGCCACAAAAGGCCTACTCAAGATGCCACAAAGGCCTCACCCTATTCTCCGATGAACCGCACCCAAAGGTTTGGTTCACCTTCCACTATCGGAATCCTTCGGGGCGGATTCCGGAGCCCTTACAACTTTTGGGGCACACACCCACAACTCAATTGGGGGCTCCAAATTTTGCCGAAGCTTCACAAGTCGAAGTCTTCACGGCACCACCACCGTCTAGGGTACACAATGCACCCAAGAGGCACAAAGCTCTTGGGAACACAATGCACCCAAGAGTAACAAGCTTCTCAACGTCAATCCCACGAATCACCGTGGAGAGCACAACCCGATGCAACTAATGCAAAAGGCAAGAACACACCAAGTGGTCAAATTCTTCTCCCCAAAATCCAACCAAAGCAACTAATGCTATGGAAGGATTTAGAAGGAAGAACAATGGAGAAACACCAAGAATTCCAAGATTTAGATCCAAAGAGTTCCCCTCACTTAGAGGAGAAATTGATCGGTGGAAATGTGAATCTAAACCTCTTCTCTCTTTTCCCTCAAAAAGAAGCAAGAAATATTGGAGGGATTGAGAGATCTAAAGCTCAAGAGAGATGGCAACAATGGAGGAAAGAAGAGCTCAAATGGTGGCCAAAAGTTAGAGAACAAATGGGGAAGAAGACCACTTAAAAGGGAGGGCAGAAATCTGCCCGTTGGAGGCAAAATCGTGAAAGGCCGGCCATCGGGCCGGCCTGGCCGGGGAAATGGCCGGGAAGGCCATATAGGGAAAATCGGGTGGGCCGGCCATGGCTGGCCTGGCCCGGCCATGATGGCCGGCCAGGATACTGAGAGGCCCCGGTCATGGGCCGGCCATAGGCCCGGCCTGGCCGGCTGCTTCGCCCATTTTTTTTTCTTTTGATTTTCTGTTTTGAAAAATCGACCGAACCGAAAACGCAATAACTTTCGCATACGAACTCCGTTTTCGATATTATTGGACTCGTTGGAATCGTCACAACGAGCACAACAATAATATGCAGAGAAACATCATAGTCCAAGAAAATATTATAAAACCAAATGGGAAAAGTTAAAAACTCATTTTCGCAAACCGGAAATTCTATAACTTTTGCAATTGACGTCCGAATGAAGTAAACCAATTTTGTTGGAAAGAGGACGACAAATGCTACCTTTGAAAATGGCAAACAAGCAATGGAGATTTTGCAAAGAAATGGAAGAGAGAAATCTCCCGCACGGATAAACCGGCAAAATCTCCAATACCGAAAACGCAATAGGGAACGCATATGAAAACCGTTTTCGGTGACCTTAGCCTTGTCATAACAAGCACGACAAGCACCAAGACCACACCACGATAAGAGACAAATAAGAACCAATAAAGATGATTGCATGGATGCAAAGGTTTGTGCTCTCTACGACGATACGATCACGATATTCGGTCGAGAGCCCCTCTTGATAGTACGGCTATCTATCCTATAACCCGGTCTCTCCACTAAACAACATGAGACCGGTAAAATAAAAACCCTATCAAGATAATACCTTTGCCTTGCGCTTAAACCACTTGAGGTCGATGAGGATGATCTTCATCTCCTCAAGATGCACCACCTTCCTCGATTGCGCTTCGGTGAAGATTCACTTGATGCTCCCCCATACACCAAGATGGGAGACGCTCTCTTCGGCATATCTTCACTTGGCCTTTCTCTCGATGACGAACACCTTGGCCTTGATCAACAAATGATCTTCTTCCCTAAACCTTGACTCCAACACATGGAGAGCAAGCGAGACCTTGACTCCAACAAATGGAGACAAGCAAGCAAATGGACACCTACAAATATAGCTCAATGCAAATATTAGTCCATAGAGATTGTCATTAATTACCAAAACCATGCATGGGATCAACCATGCACTTTCAAAGCTGGCCCTGAAATAGGCTCATTGTTGAGCATCGTTCTCGTCGATGAGCCATGTGTGGTCGACGAGGTCCTCTGGGAGCTGGGCTCGCCGCGCTTGCATCTCTCGCTCCCGATCTCGACCACTCGCCAATTGAAGAACGACATTGCGGGTGGGGCTAGGGTTTGTTGCCGATGGCGGGGGAGCACGAGGGCAGTGGTGTGGGGATGAGTAGTCGTCGGGGTCCCCCGCACGAGTGGATAAAAAGAAG
This sequence comes from Puccinellia tenuiflora, assembly GCA_012064385.1. Classification (NCBI taxonomy): domain Eukaryota; kingdom Viridiplantae; phylum Streptophyta; class Magnoliopsida; order Poales; family Poaceae; genus Puccinellia; species Puccinellia tenuiflora. The sequence goes on along the minus strand of QRDG01000280.1, from coordinate 624,078 downwards.
GACTGGGGGCGGTTTGTGTCACTGCCAAGCAGGGCCGGATGTGGCCAGATGTGGACACAGTTCGTTTCATGTTAGTGTGGACTCAAACTTGACCCAGAATTGGGCCGGTAACGGGTCTGAACGGACGCGTAACAGACTAAAAAACAAATCTAGGTCCATTTGTGTCGGCGCGTTGGGCGGTGGTTTTTGCCCACGCGAACATAAACGGACGCGGGTGGACCAACTGGGTCGCTGCGTTGGAGATGTCCTATGGAGATGGCCTTTGGACATCTCCAACGCGCCGACCCAAATGGGCACGATTGTGTCTGTTTTTTCGTCTGTTTGGGTCGCGAAATGCATTTATCGTTTGTCCCCGTCTAGCTTTCCTAGCCGCTGCACCAAATAGGGCGACCCATTTGATCCGTCCTGGACATTTTTTACATAGTTTTACACTAAATTAAATAAATCATATAGTTCTACAACCAAATCAAATAAATTAGTCACATAGTTTTACAACCAAATCGAATAGAATCACATAATTTATTACTATTAAAATCCAGTACTCTAGGCCAAACACCGCAACCACAGGTTTGTAGAACCGATACATTGACTCTAGGCATGTCGACTCACTTATGCGCATGTACTCATCAACAAGATCACTAATAACTCCATATGCAAGCATCCGAACAGCCGCGGTGCATTTTTATAAGAGGATAATCGAACTTTACCAAGAGGCGTCCCGCACTCCCACTTGCATATGAAGTAATCATCATGGCTCGTCACTCCTATCCGAATGCGGTTGAACACATGTCTCGCCATACGGAAGCGGCGACGAAAAGTTTTGGCCGGATAATTAGTTGGCTTTTTGCGATCGAAGTAATCCTTAAAGAGGTTGACATGGTCCCTTTTTCTGTTATGATACAACATCGGTGCACGGCTAGGTACTGAGCCTCTGAACATTGGTTGTTGCCTTGCAAGGTGTTCGTTGACGAGGAGTGTAGCAATCAGAATATCACTATCAACGTCGGATGATTCATTAGACGACGATGTATACAACATATTGTTGTAAACATACTCATCCGAGCTATCCTTCATGGGATGTGATTCGTACCTTGGGTAAACGGCTGAACACCTTGTGGATGTCGTCGGTTGTGGTGGTAGACGATTCTCAGACGGTCTAAGAGTCGTCCAAGTCCATGCCGACAGAGACGGCGATGATCCCGATCGGAGTTGGTTGAAGAGGCGCCACGAGCTTCGCCTTGCGAGCAAGGGAACAAATAGGCGAGTTGTGGTGGTGGCAGCGGGACCGGCGAGTTGTAGTGTTGGTGCTGGTGCGGTCTGGTGTAGGTGTCAGCGAGAGGCGTGCCGGTAGGCGGGGGAACAGTGGAGGGGCCTCCGACGGCCAGGTGGAATAGCTCGGGGAGCGAGAGGGGCTAGGGATAGAGAAGAAAAGAGTGTGCCACTGATAGGGTAGGCCAGGGCAGGACAAGACAAGTACTCCGCGGTACTCCGCGCGTGTCACGTAAACCCGACTCATACTTGGGCCTGAATTGGGTCCGCACGGATAAAAGAATAAACTCGCTCCATTTACATCAGCATGTTGAGTTTTGATTTCTGCTCAAACATACAGAAGAGACCAAATAGGTCGGCACATTATTAGGCTACCCACAGTGGGAGTAATATAGATAATAACATAGATGTCATGTAGACAAAAAATCTGACGTGGCAACTATTTAATGAGGAGAGAGGGGGTTGTGGTAACTTAGCTAGTTATTATAACATCACATATCGTAAGACAGTGTGAGTCTAGAAGCTAATAAATATGATACTACATACATGTTACTATCATCTGTGAAGGTAGTAACATGGACTACTAACATAATCATGTTACTTGTCTATGTTACTTCCCATTGTGACCAGCATTACTAACATCCACGTATTACCAGTATGCACGACAGACATGGCATGTTGACCGACCACGCATCGCCCCCGTGCCCATGTGTGCATGCACATCAGCAAATGATATGATCAGTGTACCGCATGTTGTCTCTGCCTGCCTCTCTGGGCAGTGGCACTAGCTACCTAGGTCTGTGCAGTAGCTGTCAGTGTCTTTCTTCGGACGAGCAGGCGAGACGGCCGGCTTTTTCCAAACCAGGCGAGAGACTCCCCGGCCTACGTTTTACTATTCGAGGCTACACTCAATCCATCAAACTAGTACTCCCTCCGTTTCTCAAAACTGGTCGCGAAATTTCTGGCTCTAAGATCAAGGAGCCAGAAATTTTAGAGCAACCCCAGCCGTTGGTGCTTCCCAGCACACTCGCCGACTGAAAAAGTATATGTCCTTGGGGGGCAAATTGCTTCGCCGGATGAAAAAAGTAGACAAGTTCCCAGCCGTAGCCCACCCCAAGCACGGAAAAAAGGAATCTGGTCAAGAAAAAGTTCTCCTCATGCGCTCTATCTCCTTATCAACGCAAAAATCGGGACACTAGTCGAATGGCTCATCGGAATTTGGTGGAGATTTGACCAGAATCCGAGCGTCCTGACGGAATTTTGCCGGATTTCTGTCGGTCTAGTGACAGTTGGCTGAAGTGTTCCTCCCGCCAATCATCGTATGGTTTTTCAGTACAACCAAAGAAATTACTTCAATCCAAGAAATACGGGGTATTGGAGGCTTGTTTTTAAGTTTACTTAAACATGTATGGCTCGACCTTATTTATCTATTCGATGAATTTACCAAAACTGCAAAAACGGTTATTTTGCGGTTTTAGACCCCTTCACTGGATTAGCAGATATCCTGAAAGCGCATATCTGTATCGACTAAATAATTCTATCTAAGGGTGACGTCGGTGGAACCAGTGAACCACGCGAGCTGCTTAGATGCGTGGGGCAGAGGGCTCGTATAACCCCCCTTTTCTTGATCCAGCCTTTTCTTCGCTTCGGTAGTTAATCACCTAAAATCCAAGGGAGGCTGGCCTGCACGCCATACCTATACCCATACAGTGCCAGGCAGGCGGTGGACTCATTTTTGGATTAGGGATAGCTGCCCTATATTCAACTAGTAAACATGCAACGTGCACGCACGTCTCTAAAAATATAAATCTCATTTATAATTTAGTGATTTCTTTGTTATCAGAGCAATATATTCATGACTAAACCTTACAAAAATTCAGAAAGCACAAAATAATTGGTATTTGTGGCATAAATACTACAATACAACACCAAATCGAAGAGATGGTTTAAGAACAAGTTTTAACACGCAATTATCCACTATTTATATTATTCAGAAGGCCCATCTCTTTATGCAATCAATAATTCCTTGCTCCAGAATAGGAATATTGTTGATCGCTTTGTTGTCTTGATACTTCAGAACAGGGGCGGACCTAGAGACGAAATGACCCGGTGTCATCTAGTAGATCATACATATTTTTTTCACTTGAACTGGGGGTGTCACTCACTATAATTGCATGTAGTCTATCAAAGAAAATGCTTTGGACCCGGTGTCCTGTGACCCTGCTGGTTGAACTTAGGTCCGCCCCTGCTTCAGAATGTATACCAGAAATCGCTTTCTCAACTCAGAACCATCCTACATATGCATTATTAATTTTTGTCATATATACTATTCATGTTCAAAGTGTAGTAGATAAGCATTATAAAAAAGGCATTTTACAGGACAGTGAAAGTGAAGGTTTCTCAAATTCATGGATCTTATCTTATGCCCTGAGGCTATCAATCCACAAACAAAGATAGCGAACTTACATGACAGTAAAAAATTTGAGTTCTCCAATTATTGGTGACAAAACACTTTCAGTGAATCCACGTGCAGCCAATGTTCTGTGGGAAATTATCAGGCTATCAGCACAGAACCAAGACAATCAGAGCAAAAAATAGGAGGAACATCTGCTGTTGAACAACATCAACATGAGCATTAGAAACAAAACAAACACGGCAAGGTGCAGGCAGTGCAACTTACACTTGAAGAACACTGTTGTTATGGTAAAAATCACCAGAATCCCTTGCGCGAAAGTTAATTTGATTTTGGTTCCAATCTGAAAGCTGACTGCCAGTAACATTCAGTTTTTGCTTCATATCATACAAGTCATCTCCTAGCAAAACAAAGTTATCTATACAGTTTTTGAGCAAAAGATATTTGAAAATCGCAGGAAATTCGAGGAAAAAATTACTTAAAGTTTGCATGATCATCAGATCTGAATGCCTAAATTATCCTCAACAATTCCAACCAATGCTTCTCTTACTTCCTATCCAACATGATCATTGTCCAAATCTAAGCTTGTCACACTAAAAACCAGAGGCAATAGATAAATGGACAAAGGGAGGTGGTTATACCATCGTAATGTAATATTTTACTGAATGTGTATCTATCCTAGTTAATCAGGCAGCGCACACGTCGCTGAGCCGGCAGCCTATTGCTGAGAGAGGAGCAGTTTAGTTACAGTAGTCAGAGCCTTCAGGCCGTCATGCCCGGGAAGTGTGGCAGCGGACGGTGGCGCCGTGGTTGATGTTGACAGTCAGCGTCTCTAGGAAGCCACGTCAGGGGCGTCTTCTACGCATTGGGGAATTGCGGCTGCGCGGGAGAAAACATAGTTGAACAACGGCGCTATGGAAAGCATCGGCGTCAAGGGGCAGGCGGCATCTTGTGAGGAGGATGGAGCGTGGCAGGGGCGCCACATGTAGAATGGAGGGGAGGGCAGGTTGCGCGGATGCAGAGGCATCGCCGGGCCACCCCATCCGCCGGCAAGGTGAGTGAAGGCATCGAGCGAGTCCTGCGGTTCAGCGTCGGTCGGGATGAGGGAGATACCGTCCTGCGGGTGAAGTCGTCAGGCCGGGGATGGTGGCGCTGGACGGCGACGCCGGCGGCGTGGTTTGCGATCTGGTGTTTTTTTTGTCGATCTTGGATTAGGGATACAGAGGAGACACAGAGCAGGGTGGGATCGAGTGGGGTACGCGGAGTTCAAAATTTTCGGCAGAACATGGTCTGCCGCGGTCGACAGGATGTATCTGAACCGTTAATCTGATTGTTGTATGATTAAACTAATCTGTGTCATACGATTTCTTTAAGTGGGCACGATCTGAGGGCGCTGGTTGATCTGTGTGCGTTTTTCTGGGTGCACGTAAGAAGATAATGTTCGCTCTTTTATAAGTAGTATAGATTATAATTTAGTGATTTCTTTGTTATCAGAGCAATATATTTCATGACTAAACCTTACAAAAATTCAGAAAGCACAAAATAATTGGTATTTGTGGCATAAATACTACAATACAACACCAAATCGAAGAGATGGTTTAAGAACAAGTTTTAACACGCAATTATCCACTATTTATATTATTCAGAAGGCCCATCTCTTTATGCAATCAATAATTCCTTGCTCCAGAATAGGAATATTGTTGATCGCTTTGTTGTCTTGATACTTCAGAACAGGGGCGGACCTAGAGACGAAATGACCCGGTGTCATCTAGTAGATCATACATATTTTTTTCACTTGAACTGGGGGTGTCACTCACTATAATTGCATGTAGTCTATCAAAGAAAATGCTTTGGACCCGGTGTCCTGTGACCCTGCTGGTTGAACTTAGGTCCGCCCCTGCTTCAGAATGTATACCAGAAATCGCTTTCTCAACTCAGAACCATCCTACATATGCATTATTAATTTTTGTCATATATACTATTCATGTTCAAAGTGTAGTAGATAAGCATTATAAAAAAGGCATTTTACAGGACAGTGAAAGTGAAGGTTTCTCAAATTCATGGATCTTATCTTATGCCCTGAGGCTATCAATCCACAAACAAAGATAGCGAACTTACATGACAGTAAAAAATTTGAGTTCTCCAATTATTGGTGACAAAACACTTTCAGTGAATCCACGTGCAGCCAATGTTCTGTGGGAAATTATCAGGCTATCAGCACAGAACCAAGACAATCAGAGCAAAAAATAGGAGGAACATCTGCTGTTGAACAACATCAACATGAGCATTAGAAACAAAACAAACACGGCAAGGTGCAGGCAGTGCAACTTACACTTGAAGAACACTGTTGTTATGGTAAAAAATCACCAGAATCCCTTGCGCGAAAGTTAATTTGATTTTGGTTCCAATCTGAAAGCTGACTGCCAGTAACATTCAGTTTTTGCTTCATATCATACAAGTCATCTCCTAGCAAAACAAAGTTATCTATACAGTTTTTGAGCAAAGATATTTGAAAATCGCAGGAAATTCGAGGAAAAAATTACTTAAAGTTTGCATGATCATCAGATCTGAATGCCTAAATTATCCTCAACAATTCCAACCAATGCTTCTCTTACTTCCTATCCAACATGATCATTGTCCAAATCTAAGCTTGTCACACTAAAAACCAGAGGCAATAGATAAATGGACAAAGGGAGGTGGTTATACCATCGTAATGTAATATTTTACTGAATGTGTATCTATCCTAGTTAATCAGGCAGCGCACACGTCGCTGAGCCGGCAGCCTATTGCTGAGAGAGGAGCAGTTTAGTTACAGTAGTCAGAGCCTTCAGGCCGTCATGCCCGGGAAGTGTGGCAGCGGACGGTGGCGCCGTGGTTGATGTTGACAGTCAGCGTCTCTAGGAAGCCACGTCAGGGGCGTCTTCTACGCATTGGGGAATTGCGGCTGCGCGGGAGAAAACATAGTTGAACAACGGCGCTATGGAAAGCATCGGCGTCAAGGGGCAGGCGGCATCTTGTGAGGAGGATGGAGCGTGGCAGGGGCGCCACATGTAGAATGGAGGGGAGGGCAGGTTGCGCGGATGCAGAGGCATCGCCGGGCCACCCCATCCGCCGGCAAGGTGAGTGAAGGCATCGAGCGAGTCCTGCGGTTCAGCGTCGGTCGGGATGAGGGAGATACCGTCCTGCGGGTGAAGTCGTCAGGCCGGGGATGGTGGCGCTGGACGGCGACGCCGGCGGCGTGGTTTGCGATCTGGTGTTTTTTTTGTCGATCTTGGATTAGGGATACAGAGGAGACACAGAGCAGGGTGGGATCGAGTGGGGTACGCGGAGTTCAAAATTTTCGGCAGAACATGGTCTGCCGCGGTCGACAGGATGTATCTGAACCGTTAATCTGATTGTTGTATGATTAAACTAATCTGTGTCATACGATTTCTTTAAGTGGGCACGATCTGAGGGCGCCGGTTGATCTGTGTGCGTTTTTCTGGGTGCACGTAAGAAAGATAATGTTCGCTCTTTTATAAGTAGTATAGATGAAGGAGGGGGCACGTAATCTTTGGCCTTTTTTTTTTTTTTTTTGAGAACTGCATATGCATACATCAAGAACGAGTACAGAGACTCGAGAAGACCAGCGCAACATACGCAGGAAGCATAGCAACGAGGAAGAAAACACCGCTGCCGTCGCCGTAGACGAAGAAGCTGAACCACCTTCTTACCTCCATCCGAGAGCACCTCCGCACATGGAAAGGGCCGCAGAATCCGTCCGCCACACGGTGACGGAACCTTGCTCGATGAACGACCACGGCCAGCGCCCTCCGCAGCCTGCCGCACCACCATCCGTCAGCCACCAAGTCCGGCGAAGCCAGCAGAGCCTCCTCGCGACCGCCGCTTCTAGCTCCTACACACCACCACCCGGGCTTTGCGCCACCGCCGGAGGAAGCAGCGACGCATCGGCGAAGAAGCCCAGGGACCAGAACCCCAGCGCACCAGATCAGCTCCGCCGTCCCGCCGATCAGATGCAGGGGCCTGGAGGCGTCGAGGAATCCGAAGATCCGCAGCCTCCAGAAAGACGAGCGCGCCGCCGCGGGCCTCCGAGGAGTACCTGCAACAGAGGGGAAACACGCCGCCGCCAAAACCGCCATCGACCGCACCACCACCTCCGAAGCGCCGCCGGCTAGGCCTCCTACCAAACCTACGCTATATACATGACGGGATCCGGGATTCCCCCGCCTCCCGCTGCCGGAGCAGCCGCCGGAGACGAAGAAATCCCACGAATCGCCGCCGTACTAGGTGGTTTCGCCGGAGAGGTCCAAGAAATCGCCTCTGCTACAGTAGCGAGAGGATAAGGTCCTTTGGCCGTTTTTTGTGTGCGCTGCATGTATAGTTCCGCTGAAAATATTGATGTTTGCGATGGGGATGCATCTTCCTACACAGACATCCAGTAACATACATAAACGGCTCGGATGATTAAAAAACAAACACCAAGAACCCAAAAAGACTTATTATAAATCTTTAATATTGCTAGTTAGTGTCCACGGGCAATGTAGGTCCCTTTTTTTCTTGAACAAGGCAAGGTCCCGAAGGACCCAGAGAGCTGCATTTCAAATCAGCACGACCATACAGATTAAACAAGTACCCTTGAAAAAAAATAGATGACAAAGACATCCCTGCACTTTACAAAAATGACCCTGGACTATATGGAGAAGACGCAATCGAGGCCCTATCGACCACTCGGAATCGCTGATGGAGAGCTTCGAATTACGGCCAGCCACACTGTCACCAGGGACATATCCACTTGGGATGCCACCACCGCCATATCGAAGCTTGATCTGCCTCCGTCTTGGCATCTTTTTTTTTTTTTGCGAGGAAACATCTGGTGATTACAACAAGTAGGCAGAAAGGAACACCACAAAGATAGAAAATACAAACAGGTCCTTCTGCATCGATGTCGCCGGCGAGGAGCAGGACGTGCCAACGGCGCGCCGCCGCTGCATCTTCCCACAAGCCTTGGATCGGAAGAAGCCCCCTAGCGGACGGGAAGTCGTCGGACCTCGAACCCTGAAGAGCCTCCACCCTACTCCATCGGCAGCATCGCTTGCATCACCACCATCTGCTTCGAAGACGTCAACTGGATCCGCCGCAAGTAGATCCAGAGGGGGGGAACCCGCACACGGCGATCCTAGAGGACCGCGAGAGCGGGGAAGGGGATGCTCCGCCGTGGAACTCCAAGGAGCTTCACCGCCGAAGGGGACGAGCACCACCTGCAAACACAACACCGGCCACGCCACCACCTCCATGACGACGCCGGCTGGGGCCCTACTACTACCTACACTATGTACACGCCGGGATCCGGCGATTCCCCACCCTCCCGCCGCCGGAGCGGCCGCCGGAGGGCGGGGAATCACGCGAATCGCCGGCGGCGAGGTGGAGCAGAAGGGGATCTCGGCCTGGAGGAAGGAAGGGGGAGACGCTACAGCATCGCACCACCACATGTTTTGACAAGCTAAAATAGCTTGCGCAAACGTTCTATGTTGTGAAGCTGAGGGAGTAGAAACATTGCACATATATCAATATTCTGTACTTGCTAGCAAAGGGTTGGAGACTTGGAGTGTAGCCTTGGAGCCTAGGAAGAGTAAACGTAAGCCACAATAATAATTACACACGTTGTACAATCTAACATGATTTGTTAAGATTTAAAATATGCTAGTGATTGGATGATAAATTTATGGAGTCGGTTGTTGAAAATTCAGAATGGTTACCCCAATTCTTGGAGACCTTTTATTGTATAAGCTAAGTTCTTTTATTAATTTGAGAATGATATATCAGTTCTTGTTTCATTACTGTTACTATAGGAGACTTCTATCAGTTAGGAAACATAAACTAATCTTAGCATGTGATTCCAATAAAAATAAAATAGTTTTATATATGAAATTAGATATTTTCTACACCTCATTAGCTTCTTCTGGAATATCAAACAAGGATGCCTCCTGCTCTAAGTACCATGTGACTTAAAGGATAACTCAAATATCACCGTTTACTATTCCTCCATAACATGTGTACATGATGAAGTTAGCTTTTCATTATTGAATTGAGACCATGTAGTAGAATATAAGTTAATAATCAAACCCGTTTAAAAATATAGGTCACGGCCACCTTTTCTTATAAGTGCGAAAATATACCATGGTATACAAAAACTTCAGTGTTTTTTGTTTCGCCAAAACACCTCAAGATATTAAAACTATGGTATTTTAGAAATCACAGTATTTATGCAAAGCGCACCGTAAATATTTTCTATAGACAAGCCCATTAAGATAAGGCCCGCTCGGCCCTTCCGAAAGTAAACCGCGTGGAAGAAGGGAAAAAAAGGGGTAAGGGAAGTCTGTGGGTCCCGCTCTCGGACGCTCGACCCGCTCCACCCTATAAATAAACCCCACTCGATCCTCGACTCTTTTCCCCCAAATCAGACTGAAGAGAAATCGGCGAGACACATGACGGCGACGAGCAACACGGTGTTCTCCGGCAGCTTCTCCGGTCCCGCGGAGTATGCCTTCGCGAGTAGGTTTCGTCACAGGATGCTCCTCTCCTAACTCTCGCAGCAACGCCTCCACCCCACCTTCCAATCGTAAGGCATCCCTCGTCTCGTCCGGGCCGACTCGATAGCTTGATGATGCTAATCCCTCGATGCGATGCGCTGCAGGATGGTCCAGCAGACGGACGCCCACATGTGCGGGGATCATCTGCGGCGGCTGCTGTCCCAGGGGCAGTGGGTCGAGGCCCTGAGCTACCTCGGCGCTTCAACTCGCGCAAGAGCGTCGCCTCCAACGCCCTCCACTTCTTCCTCTACACGCTCTGGGCCCTGGACAACGTCGCTGCCGCCGCGAGGAGCGGATCCACCGCGCCCCAACACGGCATGGTCTTGTCTGCGCTCACATGCCGCTGCGCCAAGCTCCGCTCCGTCGTCAAGGCCATGCTCGCCTCACCGGAACAATGGTACTCAATTCCGCTCCCATGTCCATATCATAGTGTCAACTGTCAAGACTCTGCATTTTATTTTGTTTGTGACCTACTTGAACCTACTTAATCAGTGTCGCCCTGGACTCGAGACTGGCGAGGGTCGAGGCTGCGATGATTGGATATAGATTGGCTCGCGAGGATCCACACTTGAATCGCCTGATGCAGCTGCCGGACGACGGCCAAATGCTCCCCATCAAGTGGGTTTTGCTTGCTTGTGTGTTCTGTCTGATTTGCTTCGGTATATATATTTATTGCCCTTGAATGATCATCTTTTAATTTGCTTCCGCTAGTCCTCGTCCAAGGCGACAGATGAAACGACGGCCCGGGCGGCGCGCACCTGGACCTGCCATCGCCAGGCTCTATCTCAACAAGAGGAGAAGGTACAAAATATTTGACCGCACATGCAACTTACACAAATTAATTCTGAAATTTCCAAATCACATTTACACATGTACTCATACTGATCCCCTTGCGTTTTGCAGTCTGCTGCCTTCTTCAAGACCAAATACTCCTGGTATGATCATATCATTCTCCTTTAGCAAACAGATATCATGTTTCTACGAAATTAATGCACCTTGTAACCTTGACATGTGATAGTTAATGATCCTCTTATGTGTTTTTCTAATGCCAGCGTTCATGGCTGAGTCGCTGGATCGGGTGGCTGATCTTGTCGGTAATTAAACTACCGTCCCATCTAATTCTAATTTCCATATCCATCGCTGAACTTTCTGTTCGTAACATTCAGTAGCTTGAGAGCAAATTTAGGTTGTGATTGCTCCAATTACCAGCAGAATTACAACATACCTGTGTTTTTATTTTTATTAGTATACTTTGTCTGGGGAATCCCTTTTATCATGTGTGACTTCCCTGTCTTTTCTTCGTGACCGATGTGAGTTCCTATCTCCTGATTAACTTATATATATCCTAACTGATACAGAAAAATGTATAAAATCTGGTAAGGATGAGAAGCAACTTCAGTCGGTTGGGCGAGGTAATTATTCATTTAGCTTAGCCACTTGAAATTGTCTTATATACTCTGGGATTTGTACTCCAACCAATCAGCAGGCTCATGAAGCTTGACATTGTCTGTTGAATTTTCCCAGGGCCTGCCTTCCTGTTGCACTTCACACCGCTCCTGCTGCTCCATTTTTGCAGACCAACTCTAGGACCACATCACTGCCAAATGCAGGTAGAATGTCTAAAAGCTTCGTGATTTGCTACTTATCGTTATTTTTATAACTCCAAAATTTGTTTCAGGTGCTCCTGCCTTGTCACAGATCATGTCTGGTTCCTTCACTAATCAGGCTGAAAACTCCGGGATCTCATCGGCACAAAATTCAGGTTGAATTACTTTGCGCATTTTCAAACCTAGATGAATCAGTTGATCTCCATGTACATGATTAGCGTTTGGAATTATTACGTTTCTTAGAGACATCAAATGACCAACTAGTCAAGGGGCTCTATGAATCATTTCTAACTGTTAAACTCTGCACTGGCCAGGATTGCAGCTTGCTGAAACCCCTGAGGCCATGCCGGTGTAAATGCAGGTAAACACCTGACCTTTTTTCATGGCATTAAGAATCTCCTTGTGCTCTATGATCCCTGAAATTGTGTTCCGTAACCTAACGTATTAATTTCTGCTGTCCTAGATTCCTACCCAATGCTATTTCTTAAAATTGTGTGTTTAAGATGCTTGATGTGAAGTTAGTACCACTTGTTGCTGACTATTTATTTATATGTGCAGTAGGGCTATGCAGCAACTATCTATCTTGAGTTGCACCTGTCAGGACAGTATTAACTGACGGAATACCTGTTGCACGAGTCTGAAGCTGAAGAAGATATGGTGGTGAACTGAAGATGGATTTCTTATACTCCCTCCGATCCGTAATTACTGTCGCCAGTTGTGTAGAACTTTGTACGTGAGTAGTGTTCTTTCCACGCTATTTAAATCAGATCAGTGGTAGTATATCAACTTGAGTATTGCGAGTCTCGTAGCTAGGAACTTTCTGATCTACTATGTGCTATTATCAGACATCATATATATGTAAGCTGCAGCGGGCGTAGATTGCTTTAACTTGTTATTTTGGTTACTCTTTCCACGTGCCGTGTTTCTGGTATACTCATTTCTCTGATGTAACCTTATTTTCTATTGAATAAAAGAGGTTTCGAGTTGTGGCAAAAAAAAAAAAAAAGCGTGTGGCATGCAGTATAGAAACACGAGAACCGACTAAACCTCACGGTCTAGTCCGGTTCAGGCTACATCTACTAGTCTCTTCTTTCAAACTCCAAAAGTTGAAAAACAACAACAAAATTATAGGGCATGTAGATAATAGGCTGGCCTTGTAAACGTTTTTCAAGTGCAAACAACTACAAAATCAATTTCTTCTACTTGTACAGAATACTACTCAAAGCAGCAGCAGCTTAACACTATCCTTGAGATGGAGGCAGATTCATATAACAGGAAGTGGCATTACATGACAGCTGACCAACACGATTCAGGATGCAGTTAGCATAACATCGGTCTGATTTACTTACTTGCGCTTAAGATACAACAAGCACACTACGAATCCTCAAGTTGATAGCATAACATAGCGCAGGTAGCACCAAAACCACCTAATTTACCACACCGCCGGGAGCTTATCGACTATTCTTCATGCACGCAGACAGCAGTAGGCCGGCCACCACTTAGCAGTTACACCATCAAGTTCAATCTGCATTCGTCAGTAGCAGATCCGTTGCCTGCACTCGGCAAGTATTCTGGCAGTTAATACCATGCAACACAGCACCTTACATATAAGATAGTGCAGATAAAAACTGAATAAAATGGCGGCCGCTGTTTACTTGTGAAGAAACTCGTTATGAACAGAAACTTTTTAAAGGGCCCAACATAATACAAAACTACATGCAACTTACCGTTGGTGCCAGGTCATACCCTAGAGTGTAGCTAAAATCAGATGCGATGCAGCGAGGAACAAAGTGCATTTCACTAATCAGAAATCACCTGGCATCAAACAGTATTGCTTCTGTACAGATACGCCTGCATCAAACAGTATTGCTTCTGTACAGATATGCCTTTCCAGGTATTGTGTGACCGTGCGTGATTCTTCCTATTTTCTCGCTACCCTTTGATCCATTTAGTACTACTTAAGTAACTGTTTAAAGGGCCCAACATAATACAAAACTACATGCAACTTACCGTTGGTGCCAGGTCATACCCTAGAGTGTAGCTAAAATCAGATGCGATGCAGCGAGGAACAAAGTGCATTTCACTAATCAGAAATCACCTGGCATCAAACAGTATTGCTTCTGTACAGATACGCCTGCATCAAACAGTATTGCTTCTGTACAGATATGCCTTTCCAGGTATTGTGTGACCGTGCGTGATTCTTCCTATTTTCTCGCTACCCATTGATCCATTTAGTACTACTTAAGTAACTGCTCGGAATATTAGTTGAAGTGCAACTTAGTTATATATTTGCAGCAGGAAACTAATTAACTTTTCATGTCATGCATCCTAAGTGTATAACTGGGTATCTAGCCACCATATTAATTGCTACAAGTCTCAATCAGAATTGATGTATTCCTAAACATATTTCTAAAAGCAATCATGTCCGCTGCCTTTTCGCATCAGGTTCTTCCTGAACAGCTGAGAGTTCTGTCCTTGGATGTTTTCTCGTAAAGATACCCTGGAAGGTGTTAACTGTGCCTGCCCCAAGTTCGAGTACTCTTTAGTATCACTGGATTAAATACTATTAGGGCAGAAAAACCCTTCACTGAAATTTGCTTATGATCTTAACAGTCACCATTTCAAAGAACAAATCAATTTGAAGGATGAGGCTGTGCACATAAAATTTTGAGTCTAAGCTCAAGTTACTTTCTTATTTTTTATGTCTTAATATAAAAATATTAATAATATCATCCATTCCTTTTTCCTAAGATTCTCAAATATAGTGGGACTGTGTATACTGTAAAAAATGAACATACAAAGTTGACAAAGGTCCACGAAGGTGCATCACATGATTGCAGTACAATAAGCTTACCAGCTCATGGATGCAAATGCAATCCTGGACTACAATGTACATACATAAAACAAATGCAAGAGTAACAAAAGAATATCTTCCTTGCCATCGGAACAAAATCGCAAAGGATAGAAGAAAACAACATGGTCAGTTATGAACATCGCAGGTCAAATATTAGCATTAGCGATGGAGTTTATCTAACAACTAACAATTGCAGGATCAGTTTGTGTAGATGTAGTCTCTATATTGAAAGAAAACACTTGAGGGTGTTCCATTAGTTTACCTGCATCTGTTGCAAATAAGATGCCAGAGGTTTTAGCAGGGCATGAGACTGGAGCACCTGTGAAAAAATTTACAGTTAGAAAAAAGATTATAGGTAAAGCCCCCTGATAGGTTCATTGGATGTTCTAGAGCAACAATAAACAATTCCTGAACTAATCATGCAGACGGAGGTTCATCTAGGTTGGAAAAATGATCAAAACATTTAAATAATTAAAACTGAATTTGCACCTGAAACAATTTTTGCAGTTAAAAATGACGGCAAGCAACCAAGCACAGCGTTTAACTAATTTACCTGCATCTGGCACTAATGAGGTGCCAATGTTTTTAGCAGGATCTGTCAAGGTGCTAATCTTGGTATTAAAGAATGGAGCACCAGGAGCATCTGCAACCAGTTTGGTAGTTAGAAGTGTTATCAGGTAACAAGTCATTTAGAAAATGCAACGAACAAGAACAACATCAAGCATAATAAGCACTGCAAACACAACTAGAGAACTAACACTTTCGATCTCATCTAAAGAAGTAAAAAATGATAGTGGGTTGCCACTTGCCAGGCACCAAAAAAATGGAGAGAACAACACCAAGTTTGATGAGGCTGCTGCACTGGAGTGCCATAACGAGTTACCATATACACTTAAAATGCATAAAAAATGAATGAGAAAGCAACGAAAGAAAAATAGGATGGAGAATTTAGGGGAAGGTGTTTCCACAGCATATTTTGGTGTAACATGTAAACATAGGGGTAAACAATGTGCTTAGGGAACAAACCACGAGGGGTGCCACTTGCTCAAAAAACAAAACCACGAGGGATGCCACAGAATGTAGCATCTGAAGTATGACAAGTTTATAAGCCACAGCACAATGCACCTTAAACATAAATCTAAGTATCTAACATAGTAATTTCAAAAGCAACAAACATGAATTATGTGCTGTAAGATACCATATACAAAGTGAAGTGCATCCCATCAGTAAACAAGCAAGATGCAAGGCACAAAGCAAGCTGAGTTAGTTCGATCTAATTACACATATGATCCTGTTAATTGACATGATGGACTACTGTCCCCCAGAAATGCCATGCCGGACTACTGAAGTGGAAAGGGAAAGAAAGATGCAGATGTTGCCCTAAACTATTGAACAAATTACACATCTACTCCTTCCGTTTCACAATATAAGATGTTTTAGATGTTTCACATTTTGTCTAGATTCGGACTAAAAGAAGTGGACATATACACTAAAACATGTCTAGATACATGTGTATATATGTGAATGTGGAAAAGGCATAAACGTCTTATGTGGAATGGAGGGAGTAGTTCACAGACCAGACAGGACGCACATGGGCGCAATGACAAGTGCTTAAGTATACAAAATGTGATTTTCTAAACGAGGCAAGTTCAAATTAATTACCTTGCTCCTTACTTGATCGGAGCAGGTTCAGAGATACACTAGCCTCGAAACATTCTTCTGCATATCATCACATCAGTTTGTCAGAAGATAGGAACCCACATAATCCAAGCGATTTCCCAAACAAAGAGAGAATAGAAAAAATCAGATATGTTCCAGATGTCAAAAATTGGAATACCATGTTAAGTTATATGCGAGTTCAAGCTACGAAATGTTATGCACATATAAACTGGAAATATAATAATATGGACGAATAGTCTTACTGATAAGATTCACCACCTCGTTCAGTGACCTGCCTTCGACTCCTGCCATTAAGAAACATAGGCCGGGATCATTAGCGAGAGCTCTGCCATATGTACAGGTTATATGAGAATTCATGCCTAGAGAAGATGTTGGTAAAGAGGAGGATATATTATACCAGGCCGTGGGCTGGAAGAAGGCAGGCTGCAAAAAGCAAGGAATTAGAACCAATATGTGTGAATGTAATGAGAAAATTTTATGATCTCGTCCATGTTGTTTGTACCTCCTCCTTTTGTAGAGATAGAGTTTCGTTATAGCGCGTGCTGGCACGCGCCTGGGTGGTTGTTTCCCATAACGCATTCCGCGGGGACTAGCAAAAGCAGAAGACGAACACTATACATCAGCCTTGGCATGCAATTGCCACAGAACTATACCGGAGATACAGGTTTTGTACCCAAACATGGCCTGACAAACATTATCTGAAGCCAGACATGTTTGATGTCGGAGGAGAGGAATAGACGAACCAGATGGGAACCACGTCGCGCGGGATCGCTAGGTAGCCCGGTAGCAGCCGCATCCGGCAGCTTAACTCTGGAGAGTCATGAACCAAGTCAAAGGCAATCCAGGATGCCTTGTTCATTATCACGCCCCAGTTCAAGTTGGCCCTGCATATAGTTCATACACCAAGGCTCAATCGAGCACAACAACAGCTCAGAAGTCAACTAAGGTTCCCTTGAGGAGGATCACAGAAAAAATTAAGATAGATTACATGTCTACCTGAATTGCGGCGAGTGGAGGATGAGGTTGAGGATGTTGCGGAGCTTGGAGCTGCGGCTGACGGACAAACAAACGGTGACGTCGTGGAGGTGCGTGGCAGGCGTCACCGTGGCCTGATGCCTTGCGCTGGCGGCGATGTTGGCGAAGGCCCAGAGCGTGTGGAGGAAGAGGAGGATGGGGCGGGCCTCGATGTCGTCGCCGGCGCCGGGGGGCAGGAAGCGGCGGAGATAGTCCAGGGCCTCGCCCCACAGCCCCTCGGCGACCAGCCCCCGCAGATGATCCACGCACAGGTACGCGTCCGTCTGCAGGACCATCCTGCACGCGGCCGGCAACCACGTAAGCCGCATTAGCAGCTACTAGCAAGCACTAGGGTCGGGTAGGACGAGACGAGGAAGCGGAAATACTTACGATTCGACGGTGGGGTCGAGGCCTTGCAGGGAGAGGTAGCAGAGGAGCCTCCTGTGGCGGATCCGCCTCGCGAACGCATACTCCGCGGGGCCGGAGGAGTTGCCGGCGGCGCCGGACACCGTCTTGCTCGTCGCCGTCATGTCTCGACGACCTCTCTTCTGTCTGATTTGGGGGAAAAGAAGGCGAGGAACGAGTGGGGGGCTATTTATAGAGTGGAGCGGGTCGAGCGTCCAAGAGCGGGACCCACATATGGCATGACTTTTTTTTTTAAGAAGAGAATAAGGCACTTTATTGATTATATTAAATCATTACACAAAGTCTGCCGGATGCAATCCGGAGCAAAGTTTCTAAATACAGATGAAATAAAACGCTCCGGATGACTTTTTTTTATTGTAGAACCATGATGAGTCCGCTTGAAGTCCTTGAAAAAACAAAGGCATTTCGGGCATGTTTCTAAAGATTAAATGTAACATTTTGTTTTATTATTATAATTTAGTGCAAACTAATGATTAAAATTATATTTTGGTTTATTATTATTATTTAGTGCAAACTAATGATCATGTTGACATTCAACTAATGGCATCCTCTTAAGACAGAGAGTAAAATGTAAACACTAAGGCCCTGCTTGGAATGTTGTTATTTAATCCGATTGTTTTTATTTTGTGAAGATGGTAAGTACGGGAGCTCAATGTAATTTGGTGGTTTTGGTTAAAAAACAACAACACTCCAAACAGGCCCTAATTAAACTATCTTGTGAAACAACTAATTAGGGCACCACTTGGAAAGAACACTCCACATTTCTTCCATCAGCGGAACCCGGTGTTGCAAGTAGCAATCGGCAGTGCTACGTAGATCGATGATGGTGTTACCATCGATCGATGTTGGTGCTGCATTAGGGCGACTGTGGTGCTACCATCTTTGTCGAAGGGGTTGTGAACGGCAATCGATGATGCTGCCAACGGCCAGTGGTGGTGCTATTGCCGGTTGATGCTGGTGCTACCCTCGGTCGAGGCTGGTGTTGTAAGGAGCAAGCGACAGTACTGCAAACCGGAGTTGAGATGCTACCGGCGCTGTTGTAGCGAGGTCTCGTCGTACTTTTTTTGTTCGACGAGGGATGTTGTTGCTGATTTTTATTTTACTACATGGACTTTTTTGCAAACTGAGATTTTTTTGATTCAATAAAGCAATTAGGGGTCGTTTGGATCCCATCATTTCATTTGGCAAAAATAAAATGAAATGAATTCCAGAGAAATGACAGGGTTAGGGATATGAATTGACTTAACATAGTAAATGTGAATTTCGGTGGAAGGAGTCTTACCCTTTTGAGGGCACTCCGTGCGTGTTTATATAGAGGTTTAACCACCACACCTCAAAGGATATACATCCAAGTTGTTACAAACAGAAAATACAAACAAAACCGAAACCTTATCAACTGGTTCGGCCTTTACAACTTGAAGTACAAGGAAAGTATCGTGACTAACAACCTGAATATCTTAACACACCCCCTCAATCATAACTTATCTAAGTTAAGATTGTTTTTGAATGCTTCAAGTTGTCTAACTGTAAGAGGCTTTGTAAACCCATCTGCAACTTGATCACCTGTTGGAATAAATTTAATGTCTAACAATTTCCGAGCTACTCGCTCTCTAACAAAATGATAATCCACTTCAATGTGCTTAGTTCTGGCATGAAACACTGGATTTGCTGAAAGATAAGTTGCACCCATATTGTCACACCATAACTGTGCTGCTGGATGTTGAACATTTAATTCACTAAGAAGAGTTTGTACCCACATAACTTCTGCTGTAGCATTTGCTAGAGACTTATACTCGGCCTCTGTACTTGATCTAGACACCGTAGCTTGTTTTCTTGCACTCCATGATATCAAGTTCGGTCCAAGAAATACAGCAAAGCCACCTGTAGATCTTCTATCACCTGGACATCCTGCCCAATCTGCATCAGAGAATGCACTGACAAGCATAGAGGAAGACTTTCTGAACCTCAAGCCAAGATTAGATGTACTCTTCATATATCTCAATATTCTTTTAACAGCAGTCCAATGCACAGTAGTTGGAGAATGTAAAAATTGGCAGACCTTATTGACAGAAAAGGATATGTCTGGTCTGGTGAGAGTTAAATATTGTAACGCTCCAACTATGCTCCTGTAGTTGGTGGAGTCCTCTGGACTGAGGATATTACCTTCATGTGCAGATTACTTCTCACTGGTGGACATGGGTGTGTTGGTCGGCTTGCAATTCATCATGCCTGCTCTTTTAAGCACATCTGAAGTATATTTCTCTTGAGTCAATAGTAGTCCATCTTGTACTCTCTTTACCTCAAGACCTAGAAAATAGTGAAGATCTCCCAGATCTTTTAGAGCGAACTCTCCTTGAATATCCTGAAGAAGAGCTATCGTTGCATCTTGACATGAACTTGCAACTATTATGTCATCAACATAAATAAGTACAAAAATGGTATTTTTTTCTTTAGAGTAAAAGAATAATGACGTATCAGCCTTTGAAGACTGAAAACCGAGATCTTGTAGCTTCATGCTCAACTTTGAGAACCATGCTCTTGGAGCTTGTTTTAATCCATACAGGGCTTTATCAAGTTTGCACACATGATTATATCTTCCCTTCACCTCATATCCTGGTGGTTGCCTCATATAGACATCTTCCTCCAGAACACCATGAAGGAACGCGTTCTTCACATCTAGCTGTCGAAGATTCCACCCCCTGGAAATGGCAATAGATAGCACAAGACGAATAGTAGCCGCTTTGACTACGGGACTAAAAGTATCCTCGTAGTCTATACCATATCTTTGCTTAAATCCTTTAGCAACTAGACCAGTTTTATATCTATCTATACTACCATCAGCTTTGTGCTTAATTTTATACACCCACTTGCAATCTATAACATTTCTACCAGCATGTTGTGGAGATACTAAATGCCAAGTCTTATTTTCCATAAGTGCTAAGTACACTTCATCCATAGCATTTTTCCAATTTTTATTTTTAAGTGCTTCTTCTAAATTGTTTGGTTCTTCAGTAGTAGTCAAGTGTGCATACCTTACGGTACCATCAGTATATTTTTGTGGTTGAACTATACCTCTTTGAAGCCTTGTAGTCACTCTCTCCACAGGTTGCGTCACAGGAGGAACCGGCGCAGACTATCCAGGCTCTGCTAGTGAGTCTGCTGCAGTATCTGCTTCGGGATCACTGCTGGATGCAGAAGATCCGGTCGGACTCATGTGGCCGTGGTCCGGTGAGGCAGGTGGCGTAGAAGATCCCGAAGGCGGGTCAGGTGCATGTAGAGGAGACCCGCCTGCACGCGTTCGTGGTGGCGTCGTGGCGTCCACCGATTCGTCGCGGGCCGCTCGAGTAGATCTTGTCGGCTCTGTCGCCGCTGTTGTTTGCTGCCGACGCCGCGTTTCCGCGCCGACGCCATGCAGCACGTAATTTCCTGTTGCAGCATCATTTTCTGTACCAATTTCCTCTTCGTTTCTTTCTCTGTTTTCTGCAGGCTCACAGGCAACATTAGTAGCAGGTTTTATAAGGGTATCAACCAAACTTTGATCATTGTTATTCTCGCCCCCATGATCAAAGGTATCAGGATTTAGTAGATGGGACGGAAGTAAAAGGATTTCAGACCGAAGTCGCATGCCAGCATTATCATGGAGTTTGGCAAAAGGAAATATAGTTTCATCAAAAATGACATCACGAGATATATATATGCGTCCTGAATTTATGTCAAGACATTCGAAGCCCTTGTGAATATTACTATAACCAAGAAAAGCGCATTGCTTTGACCTATACTCAAGCTTTCTAGCGTTGAATGGACGAAGATTTGGATAGCAAGCACATCCAAAAATGCGCAGAGATGCATAATCTGGTTTTATTTTTTCAAGCACTTCTAATGGAGTGGAAAAATAAAAAAGTTTTGTGGGGAGACGATTTATTAGGTAGATAGCCGCAATAAAGGCTTCATCCCAATATTTAAGTGGCATGGAGGCTTGAGCTAAAAGAGATAGGCCAACTTCAACGATATGTCGGTGTTTCCTTTCGGCAGACCCATTCTGTTGATGAGCATGAGGACAAGAAACGTGATGGGTGATGCCAATAGTTTTAAAGAAGGAATTCAGACGTTCATACTCTCCTCCCCAATCAGATTGTAAAGTGATAATTTTGCGTCCAAACGACGTTCAACAAGGGCTTGAAATTCATGAAAAATATTGAAAACTTCAGAACGATGTCTGAGAAGATAGATCCAAGTATACTTGCTAAAATCATCAATAAAGCTAATATAATAATTCTTGCGACCAAAAGAATCTGGGGCAGGGCCCCATACATCGGAAAAAATTAACTCTAGAGGGTAATGGGACACACTAGAGGATCTAGAATATGGCAATTGATGACTCTTTGCCTTCTGACAAGCCTCACAAATGGCTGTTTTATTCTCACCCGAACATGGGAGTTTATTCTTGCTAATAACTTGACGAACTATAGAAGATGCTGGATGGCCTAATCGATTGTGCCACCGATCATGAGATGGAGTGGTGGCACCGAAAACTTGCTTGGTCGAGTATGAAGGTGGTGAAGGTGGTGATGCAACATGGAGGGGATATAGACCATCTCGGCATGGGCCCTCAAGCAGAGTGCTCCTCGTGACCTGATCCTTAATACAAAAGAATTTTGGGTGAATTTCAATGAAGTCATGGTTATCTTCAGTAAGGCGATGGGCAGAAAGCAGATTTTTGCTAACCTCAGGAACATGAAGAATTTTTTTAGATGAAGATTGCGATCATGGGTTTGAATAACAGAATGACCTAAGCGATTGATATCCATACCTGCACTGCTTGCGGTGTGAACCTGATCATTGCCATGGTACTTCTCATAGGTGTGGAGCTTCTCAAGCTCGCTGGTTATGTGGTCCGTGGCTCCAGTGTCCACGTGCCAAGCGTTGTCGCTGCCATAGTTGGTGTTGTAGGTGGCAGCAGCAGCAGCAGTCCTCTCCTTGGGGACGAAGTCGGGGTCGCAGCGGTTCCAGCAGTCCTTGACGACGTGGTCGGAGATGTTGCAGAGCTGGCAACGGGGGTGATCACCACTGTTGTTGCCGCGGCCGCGGCCGTTGTTGTTGTTGTAGTTGCCGCGACCACGACTATTGCCGCCATTGTTGTTGTAGCCGTTCTGCCCACCTTGGGCACCGCCGTTGTAGTTGCTGCGGCCACCGCCACGGCCACCTGGTCCACGGCCGCCGAAACATCCGCGTCTGCCACGCATGGCGGCGTTGGCCGAAGATTGGGAGAATCCCGCACCTCTGAGCATGTGTTTTTTTTAGGGTTTATGACAGTAGGGCGGATCCCTACTGCCTCTTAATATTAAAAAACATAGGGTTTACATATGTACAAATTTACAAAAAGGATGCTAAGCAGTCATCCAGAAATGAAGGAACTAGCTTCCAAGTAGGTCCAAAAGGTGAAAGATATGACTGTGAAGTTCAGTCTTGGTCCTATGAACCAAGAGGCTAAAATCAGAAACAAATCTATGTCGCCAGGAATCAGTAGAGGGAGATACAACATTGAAGACCAAGTCGTTTCTTTCCTTCCAGATACCCCAAGCCGCGACTATGAAGATTTCCATGAACAAGGGGTTTCTGTATCTCCTCTTTGCTTCAGTCACTAACTCCAGCCTATCCATCAGCTGGTAGTCCCAAAAAACATGAAGCTTTGTCCAGCAGTCAATCCCAAAAGGGCATTTAAAAAATAGGTGCTCAACAGTTTCTTCAACATCATGCTGACACATTGGACAATTATAGGTCCCTTGGATTATAAAATGCTTCCTTCTCAGCATGTTTCTGGTGTTTAGTCTATCGGAAAATAAAAGCCAGCAAAAGAACTTGACCTTGGGAGTGCATTTGGATTTCCATATCCACTTGTAAGCCTCATGAGGTATAACATTCCTGAAGCAGAACTGATAAAATTTGCTTGAAGTGTATGTTTGCCCCCAAGGGTAAACCCATCTATCTTTATGTTGCTGTTGTAGAGCCAAATTCTGACAGTCTTGTTGTAACATTCTCACTTCTTGAAGTGCTTCAGGAGATAGTGGTAGGAGAAAGTTATCAGCCAAAGCAGGGGCAGTCAGAAAAAGCTGTACTGAGACATCCTCATTTACACTGAAGGAGAAGGCTCTGGGGTATTTAGTCTGTATAATCTCATCAGACCAGAGGTCCTTCCATAGCAGAATAGAATTTCCATTACCAATAATGCAGGTTGTGAGCCCTCGGTATGTGGGGTTTAACTTGAAAACTGACTTCCACCAGAAAGATCCACAAGGGTCCAAGGCATGTGGGACCTTATTTGTGTAGTATGCATTCCACAACAACTCTACCCAGGGTGTATCCACTTTGTTATAGAATTTATCCAAGAATTTCAGAAGTAGAGCCTCATTCTGGATTTTTAAGTTAAGTACTCCCAGCCCTCCTCTTTCCTTGGGTCGACAGACCTTATCCCAAGCCACCAAAGAACTTGTCTTAATCCCCAACTCAGTTTTCTTATCCCATAGACAGTGTCTTCTAATTTTATCAATATGATCCAAGATCTTCTGTGGGATGGACATGGAGCACATGGTGAACATAGCAATGGAGGTCAGCAAAGAATTTATAACAGTTACCCTTCCACTATAGGACATCATCATAAAATTAGCAGTCATTCTTCTTTCAACTCTATCAACCAGAGGCATCATCTCGAGAACAGTTGGCTTTGTAGTGCCTAAAGGCAAGCCCAGATAAGTAAAAGGCATTTTTCCAATGGAGCACCCTAAAGCTTGTGCAAAGAAGGCAGTTCTTTCTTCAGATAGATTAATAGGAATCAACAAAGATTTGCTATAATTGATGCGCAAACCAGTCGAGGCAGCATAATTATCAAGAATGTCTTGCATGATTGCAATTTGATTGGGACAAGCTTTCATAATTATCAATGTGTCATCAGCATATTGGACCACTGGGAAATCCATGCCAAAGTCTGGTGAAAAAGGTGCCAACAATCTATTCTCATGAAAAGCTTTATTAATCGCAGATTGTAATAAATCGGCTGCCAAAACAAATATTAGAGGAGAAAGAGGGTCACCCTGCCTGACCCCTCTCTTGCAGTGAAACTGCCTGCCTGGGACACCATTTAGAAGAACCGAAGATTTCCCTGAAGAAAAGATTTGATTAATCCATTGTATCCATTTTGCATCAAAACTCATTTGCTTCATGATTTTCAACATGGCCCCATGGTCAATTGTGTCAAAGGCCTTTGCAAAGTCCAACTTCAGCAGCAGGATTTCTTGTTTTGAGGTTTTACATTGGTGCAAGAATTCAAAAGCCCAAGCCAAACAATCCTGGATATTTCTCCCCTTCAGAAAGCCATATTGATTCTTGTGTACAATCTGAAGAACCTTTGTTTGCAGCCTATTTGCTAAGATCTTTGTGATTATCTTAAGGCAGCAATTTAATAAAGTAATAGGCCTGAAGTCATTAATTCCTTCAGGGGAGATTACTTTAGGCACAAGTGTGATATGTCCCATATTAATGCTTTCAAGATCAAGAGTGCCATTATGAAACTGGAAGCAAAGATCATAGATATCCTGCTTAATAATGTGCCAACAACTTTTTAAGAATTGCCCATTAAATCCATCTGGGCCTGGGGCTTTATCAATAGGCATAGTCCTTACAACTTGATCAATTTCATCAGTGGTGAAAGGCACCGTCAGCTCTTCAAGACCAACAATTGGTTGAATAATGGATGGCAAATCAAAACTCATTGGGGGATTAGTGGAGGTACCTAATCTCTGTTTATATGTTTCATAGATTATCTTTTCTTTTGCATCGTGGGTACTCACTTCCATACCTTCATCAGTGTGTAGGGTGGCAATATAATTCTTCATGTATCTTTCTGTTGCCACTGCTTGAAAAAACTTTGAATTCTCATCTCCAAATTTTGTCCATCTCACTGTACACCTTTTTTTCCAATATTGTTGCTGGTATTCCAAAAGCTGTATGAGGTGTACTTTGAGGATTTTCCTGAAATTCTTTTCAGGTACAGTGAGTGGTCGTCTATCCTCAATATTATCTAGTTCCAGCAAGGCTTTATTTGAGTTGGAGATGCAAATTGAAAGTTTGGATATGTTCTTACTCCAAAACTTGAGATCATATCGTAGCCTTTTAAATTTGGCATTTAGATTAGCCGCACTATTATTTTTGTATGTATTCTTCTCCCAGCTTGTTTTAACAGTGTCCAAGAAACCCTCATGAGCCACCCAGTAGTTCTCAAACCGAAAAGTTTTGGCAGCAGGAATTTTTGTCTTAATAGAAACAACACAGGGAGTGTGATCTGAGATGGGTTTACCCTGTGGCTCAACAAAGGTGGCAGGATAAGCCGTTGTCCAGTGCATACTAGTGAAGAACCAGTCTAGCTGCTCAAGAAGTGGGGAATCTTGCATATTACTCCAGGTAAAACGTCTGCCTTTAATTGGCAGCTCAATTAAATTTTGCTCCCTGATAAAGTCATTGAAGGTTAACATATCCATAGCATTACCTCCTGGCTTGTTCCTATTGTCAGGCGATCTAATGAAATTAAAATCTCCAAGAATAAGCCAGTCTTCATCAGAGGGGATATTTAAATCAAAAAGCCATTCAACAAAAGAATCTCTCAATTCACCAGCGCAGGGTCCATAAATGTTAACCAAATTCCAGGACTGAGCTGACTGGGTGGAGGTAAAGTTCACAGAAATAGCAAAGGGCTGGCAGTGCATCACTAAACCCCGGAAGAGAGAGCTGTTCCAAATAATTACAATTCCCCCAGAAGCACCAAAAGAAGGAATATATGCAAAATCATCAAATCTTTTTGGGCAGCACGATTTAATAAAGGATAAATCAATATTCTCCATCTTGGTTTCTTGCAAGCATATGACAGCACAACCACTTAGTTCAATAGTGTTTGCCAGAGCAAGTTGCTTGGCTTTTGAGTTTAGACCACGAATATTCCAACAAAGTACCAACCAGTGTTTCAAAAGACTCATTATTACATATAGAAATGACAAAGAGACAACTAGATGTCTTCCTCTTGCAGAGCCTTGCCAAGCTCCAAAGGAGTTAGCTTGGAGGGGGCAATTCCACAGAGATTCACCCCAATATTCTGAATCACCAGGAGGGCAGTAGGTGGGGGGGCATCATTGTTCACTTCTTCTGAGGTAGAGGCATCATCATCTGCAATCCCTGGAATCTTCCTTGGCTTAACCTTGGACTTGGATTTCTTAACATCTGAAACTGAGGGAGGCTTGAAACCTGCATATCTGGTTGATCTAGTACTCCTTCTCACCTGAGTAGTCACTTCCACATATACTTTCTTTTTCTTCTGAATAACAGGGGTTACCTTCAGGGAGGTAGGGCAGGATTTATCCAGAGTGATCGAAGGAGGCTCCTGAGCAGCAGTCATAGTAGGTCTCAACTTCATAGACCAAAGATTAAAAGCTTCGCCAACCATCTCAAAAGCCATAGCAGTTGTCATCTTGTACTTGTTTGGGAAAAAGAAACCATTATCTAATTCAATAGATGGCTCAAGCAGCTTCTTCCAGGGAGAATTGTTAGTCTGCATCAAAAGCATAACAGAGATATTGGGCACAGAGGCATCTTGCTGTCCAACCATCATGAAATTCAGAGAGATTGTGTTAACTGAACCAGACTGCATGATAAGCTCCTCTTCAGGTGAATTAGGAGCAGAGTCCATAACAGCCTCATGATAAGCTTGTAGGGGGCTATCCATGATATTGTTTCTTGGAGGGGGAAGCCCTGCATAGAAAGGCACCCCCTGTTCAGCCAGCATAGCTTGGAAGTTCACTAGTGGTAACTGCATAGGTTCCTCCTGCACTTGCTGAACCTGCTGAATTTGTTGCACCTGAACTACCTCCTCCTGCTGTTGTCCTTGTTGCTGAAACTGAACTTGGTGTTGTTGGTGATGTTGCCCCTGCTGGTTGTAGTTTTGACCATGCTGCTGGTTTTGTTGCACCCAGATACCCAACTGGTGCTGATAAATCTGTTCTGCAGAGAGCTCAGGTCCATACAAAGGGTGGGGTACACCATTTTCTGGCTCAGGGTCTTCAGGTGGCAGAGGGATATGTGGGAGCTGAGCATTCCAATCTGCACTACGTAGCATATAAACAGGAACAGTCCAAGTATGTCCTGCACCACCCAGTTGAGTAACAACTAAACTTTTCGGCACGAATTTTGGGTGCACAATCCAAACACGAGCAAGCACAGAGTGATTATTCTCCCTAGGGCGATGCCAAACAGAGAGGAGACCAAAGTCGTCAACTGCCTTATTTAAATAGTTACTGTTCTGATAATCCAGAGGAAAACCCAAAAACAGAATCCAGGTTTCTCTACCAAAGGTCGTGATTCGACGGTTTCTGGCCGCATCATGCTTCACAAAGGTGACGGTGGTTTCTTCAGTCAACTCGAACGTCAAACCGCTAACTATATCCGCAGTAAGGGAATCTCTCATCGTAAAACTACCAATCCAAAAGGATGATCCTCAATATGACGAACATTATAACCAGCTTCATTCAGAGTACCTTGGATTGCGATGCGCATCTGTTCCCGGAGCTGAATCGGAACAAAGTGGTTGGTCTCGGCGATGATGACGTTGTCGTGACGCAGCGGAGGGACTGAATCGACGACGAGGCGGGCGCGAACCACCCTATCTGCAGGACCTGGCTCAATCGTCATGCCATCGGGGATGAAAGCGTGGGGATTGACTGGGAAGTTCGCCATTGCTAGGGTTCTTTGCGGAGGGGCTTGTACTGTAGCTTGGGGAGGGTCCTCTGAGCATGTGTTGACGACTTTCATAAGACAAAAGCTGTGAATATAATTCGCTCACCGTAATTGGAGTTTCCCTTGCGAGGATGGTGGACACCAGGGAGTTGTACTCAGGATCCTTGAGGCCGGCGAGGGTGTAGGAGACCATGTCCTCTTCATCACATCAACATATTCTGCCATGGTTTTTGCACCCTTCTCTGCATTGGCGAGGGCGATGCGGGTGTTGGTGGTGTGCGCCTGCGATCTGGCCGCATACATCTCCTGGAGCGTGCTCTAGAGCTCAGCCGCCGTGGTGGCACCGACGGCGTGCGGCAGAACCTCTCGTGTGAGAGAGGAGATGAGGAAGCTCAGGACCTGTTGGTCCTTGGCCACCCAGACACCATGATCTAGGTTGACCTCCTTGGTGGTGATGTCGCCTTCCTTGACGATGATCTCCTTGTTCGGCTCCTTGCGCGATCCATCGAGGTAGCCCTCGAGCTGTGCACCGCGGATGGCTGGAAGGACTTGGGCTCGCCACATGACAAAGTTGTTTTTGCCAAGCCTTTCAGTGATGGGGTTTCCGGAGAAGGGAGAGGGCAGCGAGGTAGGGTTCGAAGAGGAAGCCATGGATTCGGAGGGGATAGATCGCTAGATGTGTTTTGGAGGAACAAGCTCTGATACCATGTGAATTTCGGTGGAAGGAGTCTTACCCTTTTGAGGGCACTCCGTGCGTGTTTATATAGAGGTTTAACCACAACACCTCAAAGGATATACATCCAAGTTGTTACAAACAGAAAATACAAACAGAACCGAAACCTTATCAACTGGTTCGGCCTTTACAACTTGAAGTACAAGGAAAGTATCGTGACTAACAACCTGAATATCTTAACAGTAAAGACGTTATCTGAAATTCCAATTAAAATTTTATTCAAACTCCATGACAGCCAAACACGTTGAGTATAGAATCTAAAATGGATTTTCCTAAAATGATGGGATACAAAAGACCCCTTTAGGAATTGCGGCCTTACGGCTTGCGGGTGAGACGGATAAAACACTGCTGCTCTCCAGAGACGTGAATTTTTGCCCAAATCCTCCGGAGACGCTACCACTTGTTCCTTGTTGCCTCCGGATATTCTCGTATTTGAATGGTTTTTCGAGGCCTAGCCGAGCTGTCTCGCACTGTTTACTGATGAAGTTGGGCCCGAGTAAAAGAGAAGGACCAAAATCATTGCCAAACTGAAAAAATCAAAGCCAAACTGGTTCGCGGAGGAGGAGCGCATCGCCAAAATCCCCGTTCGAATCTCGCTATGCTGCCCTCGCACCTCAACGGCCACTCCCCACTCGCGCGCCGCCGCCCCCGGCTCTCCGCCGCCACCGGGGATCCCCCGGCCCCGGATGCTCCGACGGCGGCGGCGGCGGCGGCGGGGGATGCCGCGCTGGAGGCGCACGACCGCGTCTACTTCCAGTCATACTCCCACATCGGCATCCACGAGGCCATGATCAAGGTAAGCCGCCACGCCACGCGCGCGCCCGATTCAGCCACTCCCTCTCCCCGCGGAAACCCTAAACCCCTAAACCCCTGAAAGCAGAGCGAGAGGGGATTCTGATTTGCGTTTCGGTGTTCCCGAGTCCGAGTCGCGTTTCGGTGAAATGACGTTTGCTCTGTTCTGATTCGGCAGGACCGGGTGAGGACCGACGCTTATCAAGCAGCCATTATGCACCACCAGAAATTCATCGAGGGAAAGGTAGGTAGAAGAAGCTCTCGCCAAATCTGGGTCGGGTGCTGTTGAGTATTTGGGGCTAAATTTTTGGATGTGTAAATCTCGATGATGATGGGTTCTGTGATGATGCAGGTTGTGATGGATGTGGGGTGTGGCACTGGAATACTCTCAGTGTTCTGCGCTCGTGCCGGCGCGAAACGAGTAAGCTACGAGATACTTCTGGTCATTTTAGGCGTTCGGTGTTTGTCTTGAAAGATATCTCTGTCTCCTGAGTTCTTAGTTCTGATCAAATTAGGCGATGTAAAATGGAGATTTACAGTGCTTTCTTAATCAGTGGAATCCTGCTCTAGTGCAGCTGCAATGTAATTAGTAGTGTGCTGGGACTGGGATCCAAAGGTAGTTTTTCACTTCCAGACCTCTGCTTGTCAGTGGCTTAAATAAAATGGCTCTCATCATGTGCTACACCAAGGATGGAATTTCAAAGTCAAACCATATTCACCCTATCAGAAAACTGAAAACCCAGTTTGAATTTTTCATCCACAAATTCTTTGTCCTGACAAAACTGACATGTATCTAGGATGACTGATAAGAGTTATCTTCTGCCAGATTTTATTTTGAGTGAAACTGCCTGTAGTATACGCAAGTATACTATTAGTATTTTTTTTCGTCTATCATATCCGGCCTTCTAACAGTGAGCTTCCCTCTCTGCATCTCTTCAAATGCTCTTACAGGTATATGCTGTCGATGCCAGTGAAATCGCTATCCAGGTAACATGTTGTGAGGATATACTCTGATATCAACGTTCTTTTGTTTATCGTCACGTGTCGAAATGTGTTTGTGAACCATTTACTTCCAACTTACTTCCCACATTAAGTATTTTAAACTGTTCACCCAATTTTTTATTATATCCAGTATGCCCCAGTAGCAGGGAGGTTGTTCTTATAAATCTCTTCCTTTTTGTGCAGGCTAGTGAGATTGTTAAAGCGAACAATTTAGCTGATAAGATTGTGGTCATTCATGGACGTGTTGAGGTGAGATTCTATCTTTACATTTATTCTTTGTTATAAACAATTATTTCATTTTGTGTTGGGGCTATTAATATTCCTGTCTGAACAACCATAAATTTCTCTAGGGAAAATTATTTACATTTTCCGGTTGTACGCAGTTTCTTTAGAGTTGGGTTTGTTAGAGTGAACATTAATGTTACTCCCTCCGATCCATAAAAAGTGTCGGCCACTTAGTATAAAGTTTGTACTAACTTAGTACAAAATGAGCGACACTTTTTATGATCGAGGAGTAGTAAATCAGGACACAGAATTGTATTTTCTAATTTAATATTCTTATATGGAAATTCTCTGGTCAACTATTCTTCTTGAGAATGAATTTATGTTTTCATTCCTTACATTCTTATTTTTTATCTTCACTACTTTTTTGTATTCATTTTTGAGTTGGCAGTGCAGGATGTTGAAGTCGAGGAGAAGGTTGATGTAATAATATCAGAATGGATGGGCTATATGCTTCTCTACGAGGTGCCCTTCTTCGTAGCCTATGTTGATTGTTTACATTTCCTATGTCGATTCTTAACTTATTATGTCTTCTGTTTTGTCTTGTAGAGTATGCTGCCCAGTGTTCTATTTGCAAGGGATAAATGGCTTAAGCCTGGGGGTCTTATCCTTCCTTCTCATGCTACGGTATATTTATATGCAAATTTGTCAGACACGCACCCACACAATACACACAAAAGCTATCAGACAAAAGTTGGACCAGTAAATACATTAGTTATTTGCTATTATATTTAAGCCATTTAGTGATGTTTGTTTTTAGTGAAAGTAGACTGAAGTAACTGTTAATCTTAAAGGGGACATTATATGGTCGAAAAGTATTCTTTCTTGTATAAATGAACCTTGATTTATCACCTCCATGAACGAAATGCCAACCATGTTTTGGTTTATTATTGGCCAAATCTGAATGCTTATGGTTCCTTCTCTTCCCAGCTTTTCATGGCACCTATAACAAATTCTGAAAGATATGAAGGCAGTGTTGATTTCTGGTGTGATGTTTATGGCATAAACAGTAAGCTATTGTCGTTCAATTTTCAGATTTCTGGTGTTTATTGCTGTTAGTATCTGATGTTGCATGGAAACTTCTGCAAACTGTAATTTGATTTTCAACTTTGTTGCTGTAGTGTCTGCTCTTGTGCCACTTGCCAAAAAATTTGCATCTGAGGAGCCCTCCATTGAACTAATCGGTGGGGAGAATGTTATAAGTTGGCCATTTGAGGTGAGTTTTAACAAGGCTACCAGAAGAATAACTATATTTATCAACTTATTGTGATTGAAATGTAATTACATTTCTAACTTTTATCTCTTCTTGGGGCCGTGTTTACTTGAAAATTGTGATAGGTTAAGCACATTGACTGCTACACTTTTACGGTTGAGGAATTCAAATCTGTCGCCACAACATACAAAGTGTCGTCAATGATGTTAGGTAATTCATGTGCCTTTATTGGTCTTATTTCACTCCACTTGTGCTGAATCTGCTAATTTAATTCCGTTATCTAGTATTATGATGAGGGCAGGCCTTGGTGCAGTGGTGAGGTCCTCCCCACTTGTGCCAAGAGGTCCTGGGTTCGAACCAGCCTCCCTGCACTGCACTTTGCAGGGGTAAGACTAGGTTCCTATAATCCCTCCCCCAAACCCCACCTTGTGTGGGAGCCTCTGTGCACTTGGGTCTGTCCTTTATCTAGTATTATGATCTCATTTATAACTTGAGCCTCGATGTACTTAGTTGATACAAGGATTTGATAGTATGATACTCTAATGCTTTACCAGGTAGTGATTACTTCAGAGTCTTATTAAAGTATGGAGTTAGATATTACACTTGATACATACTTTGCTTGATTCAGCGCTGTACTGAAACTAGGGGTTATATAGGTTCAGTCCTGGATACTTTGTTTGATGCCAAGTACATTGTTTCTAGGGCTGCACTATCTCGTTGACATGTTTGATGCTCTGATGTTCATTCTTATGATACAACTTTTTAGCTACGTCAGCTTCCTCCAAGCTGACAATGGAAGTTATCAGTTTAGACATGATTTGAGCTGAAAAACAAGTGCCGATTTTCGCTAAATCGTAGTACAGTAATTGATAATCACCAGTAAGCGTATCTCATGCTGTCCTATTTTAGTTTTGCCCGAATACGCAATGTCATTTCTCTTTCAGCTCAAAAATGTCATTTCTCTTCCATTTAAGCTAACAGCTGGTAACTATGATACAGCAAGTGCATTTTATTTCTGGACACTCTTTTTTTTATGTTGCTTCAACCCTTTTATTTCATATAACCTGCCACATAGGTTATTCTCCATGTAATCATCTTAATTATTTAATTGATACCCTTCATCAGCTGTTCGAATCTCGAAGTAGGATCACATAATTCTTCATTGTCACTCAACTTATAAGTTCTCAGATGTATTTTTCATTGTTATGCTCGATCTTGAAAATACCTCTTGGTCTTTTGGTGATCATTTTCGAATCTAAACGTAACAAATGTCCTATCTTAGTTTCTTGACAAGAAATCTGAAATTTTCTTTCCTCTGATGTGAAGCCCCAGTTCATGGTTTTGGTCTCTGGTTTGAGGTGAAGTTCAATGGGCCTGCAGAGTCTTCCCAAAATTTGTCCTCAGATTTAGATCCACTTGATATTATTAGTAAGAAAAGGAGTCGAGGATCAGATAACACAGTTGTGCTCTCCACAGCCCCCGAAGATGAGCCAACACATTGGCACCAGGTCCCGATTTCTGAAAACTGACCTGTTACTCAATGAAACACTTCAATTTTACTTCCGCACACCCTTTTTGATGTAATATGCTCTTGTCATCTCTTGCAGACTATTTTCTACTTCCCTGACCCTATAGAGGTGACGCAGGATCAAATTATAGAAGGCTCTGTAATGATCTCCCCGAGTGAGGAGAATCCACGTTGTCTGAATATTCACTTAGAGTGCTCGTAAGTTTCTGTCTAATGTCTATCATTATTCTATGGTGTAATCCTATAACATGATACATCTGTTATATTGCAAAGCTAATACGGCTGCCCAGTTTATATGCCTGGTTATCATGCTAGAAACGATCGCAAAATTCGTTAGCATGCTAAGCTGTCTGTAGTTTGTATAGTATGTTTGGAGTTCTCCTAACGAAGAATTGCTAGCATGAATAATTCTATGTGATGCCCACTTGTGTCACATGTCAATTCCATCCACATACCATTTTTTGTTGAAAGCAAATTTAGCTGGAGTATTCCTTTGGTTTTGTATTACACTGCTTGGAATTTGTCTCTGATGCCAGTTTATAGCCATCCGTAGATGCAAAGTCGAGCAAAGGAAGTCCTCCTATCTGACCTTCCATTTTATTTCTTATACAACAGCACAGGAGGCCAAACCTTGGTGAGGGATTTTGCAATGCGATGAATATTTTGTGTGATTCCTTATCGTCGATTCCACCACTCCCAGGAATCTCTTTCAGCAAGCTCGAATTGAAGTCGCTTGTCGCTGACGTAGAGCTTCTTATTATATCTCAGTAACAGAACGACCAGCATCGAAGATGCCTTTTTTTTTCTCCTCTCCTTGTTGTTTATTGGTTTTTGTTCCACGGGAGATGGAAAAAGATCAGTAGGAAATTTTGCATCCTAGTCGGGTAATGAAAATATTACACTGCAGAATTTCAGTTTGCCAAGTGCTTTTTATACCTTTTGTACTGCTATAATTTGTGACCTAGACATGGTCAGTCTTGGAAAGTAGTTGCCTAGTGTGACGCTGAGCTTTGTTACTTTGTTTACAGGCTTGTACTTTTGTCAACCAGCCTAACCTAGATGAAGCCGTCGCAGTTCCCTTTTTGCTTACGCGAACTAAGATTTTATACTTGTTTGTGGCTGATAAACATATCTGTTCCAAACTGATGTTTGAAAGCTGGTAAACGCCCGGAGCTTCATCAGGCCCATCCATTACAAATTTACAATCAACTAGAGTGCAAGTCATACTCGTTTTATTCGCAGAATGATGAACTTGCTGGAAGATAGGCAGTGAAACCTCTCTTAACACTAGTCTTACTAAAGTAGCACCGTTTACTTGGTAAAAAAAGCATATAGTTTTCCATCAACATATTTTTATGGCGAAAATTAATTGTCCAAGCTGCATTCATGTTGGAGAACGTATCGTATAAAACATGGTCTGTAGGATTAAACCAAGACGAATCGGCTTGCATACTCTACATAGAGAATCATCATTGCCGTTAAAGCTGAACCCGCTAACATTTTATGTAGGTTTTCTCCCAATGGTCACCGAGAAACATGTGCTGGTCGTCCACAACAAGAGCAAACAGTTCCAAATTTTAGATTCACAGACGGCGTACTCACGACACCAGAGCCAACCAAATGACAACGGTGGCTAAATTCTTGATAGCTATGTTGTTCTATATAAACTTTCAAGCTACAGAGTTGATTAACAACACCACGCCGGTCAAAGTTTATTTTCCAAGCACTACTAGACTGGATATGTATGTACAAAAGCATCACGTGTCGAAGTTGGCCATACGTCGATCAGGACAGCCGATCTGACTATATACACATTAACCGGGTACTTGAAGTGCAAAGCTAGTTAATTAACAAAAAAAAAAAAACGAAGCCGAACTAGCTAGCGACGGACCTGGCTAGGCAGGCTAGCTATATCTACTACAGTATAATTTAAGCGGCGGTCTTGTTTTTTTTTTTAACTTAAGCGGTGGTCTTGTTGAAGATCCTGTGGAGGACACCCTCCCATGGCCTGCCCCGCCCTGGGATCCCCGGCGGGTCCACGCCGACGTCCTTGAGCGTCACCGCCTTCCTCCCCCTGAGACACAGACAAGAGTGACATGCATGCGCCAAGAACAACGGACACACACTATATATGCGCCAAGTATTGATAACGGACGTACGGGTGGTGGTCGGCGACGCCGGCGGCGAGGTAGCGGTCGTCCTGGACGTGGGCGACCTTGCGGAAGACGGAGCCGGTGAGGAAGCGGTCGGCGTCGTGGAGGACGAGGTCCGGGTCTTCCACCTCGGTCACCGTCTCGCGCTTGCGCTTGTCGAGGTGGACGTTGGGCGCGTTGGCCAGCTGGTGGCGCGCCGTGTGCAGCCCCATGGTGGCCGCCAGCCCGATCATCCCCAGCGACACGTACACGGGCACGTAGTCGCCCACCAGCCTGGCCTTCACCCTCGCCGCAGCTCCGCCGACGGCGGCGTGCGCCGCGATGAGGCCCACCTCCGG
Organism: Puccinellia tenuiflora; assembly: GCA_012064385.1. Classification (NCBI taxonomy): domain Eukaryota; kingdom Viridiplantae; phylum Streptophyta; class Magnoliopsida; order Poales; family Poaceae; genus Puccinellia; species Puccinellia tenuiflora. The sequence continues at coordinate 587,411 of QRDG01000280.1, read as the reverse complement.
TAGCCCTGCAGGGCGGCCGTGCGGAGAGCGGCGGCGGCAGCCCGTGAAGCAGCCGTCATATGCATATGGCTACGGGACAGCAGTGTGTGATTTGGTTTGGGATGTTTGGATTGGATTGGTTTTGAGCTGGTGGTAGTGAGTAGTGACTAACTGACTAGGGAGGCAGTTTTATATATATAGGCGGCTGGATGCCGTGGTGGCGACACGCGAAGCGTACATGTGGAACGGAGTGGAGCGAGGTGGCGCGGCCAGCTCCTTCGTGCACACGGATATGCATGCATGCGCATCAAACAGCTGCTGTGCTCCAGCCGATTTGCTCGAGGTTGGATTATTATTAACTGCACGTGTGTCTGTGTTTGCCGGCGCTGTTCGTGTTTGGTATTCAGGGGGCGCCATGGAGTGCTCCGGTCTCGCCCGCGACCACCTGGGTGTGGTCCTGGACTCGTGGGGGGCAGTGCATTCTTCTTGTCTCCCCGTCATAGTTCGTCCCTTTCTACTCCGTACCTACTATATCACGGTGACGTTCGAGAGTCATCGTCTGCTCCCCATTTCCTCGCTCAGTTTTTTTTTTTTTTTGCTACCGTTCATTCTCTCTGTACTCGAGGGTCCCAGGCGGCCAGGCCGGCTGGACGGGCACTTTTTTTTTTTTGAACGGGAACAGGGGCACAGCCGCACAAGGCCGACCAAGACCCTTACAATTTGCAAAAGGGATCTCAGAAAGATAGCAGAAAAGCAATCGAGTCCCTGTCCACCGCAGGCCTCGCCGTTGCAGCCATCAAGATCACCACCGGGGACGAACCACTTGGTGGAGAGCTGATGAAGAGGGCCACACTGCAGAGGCCGAAGATCCTCTCTCATAGAGGAAGAAGAACCCCAAAGCGAGGAGCACCGGGGTGCGGAGTGAGGCCTTGGATAGCGGCGGCACACCCGTCTGCACCGCCGGAGGGGGAGCGGCGTGAGGACGGACATATCTGGGGGGGCCCACACAGATGATCTCCAGCAAGAACCGGCTAGAAAGTAGTACTAGAAACACAGATCTTGCCCTCGTGCAGCCCACCTGATACAAACACCACACTAATGCTTGCGCTCGTGCAGCCTGTCGATGCCTTGCCTTGTGGCACCGGAGACGCGGTCCGTAATTTTTCTACTACTAGTGATTTTTAGCATGCTATTTAATTGTAATTGATGATGATACTAGATATTTTAGATATTGATGATGCAATGCGAGGACAGAAGATAGAAAAGTAAACGGATTTGCTAAGTCGCGGGTGCCTGATTTTTGGTTATGTCTCAGTCAACCAACGAGTAGAACTGTCCGATCTGGTATTAGAACGTACGGTTTCCTGTCTTCACGTGTTTCAGTGTTTGGATCTTTTGAATTGAGAAGGAACGAGCATGGAGCAGTGTATGGGCCTGTATGTCTCATGGGCTTTTTTTTTTTTTCTTTTTCTGTAGTCGTTGCCTTTTTATTTTCCTGTTTTGTTTTTTCTGTATCCATTTTATTCGTGTGGTTGAGAGTAAGGCCATTGCTTCATTTCAGAGGAGGGAAAGGGGGAACATGGGGAGGGAATTGTTGCACAATTCTCAAAGTAATATGCAACTTACTTCGAGAAATGTGCAGCTAGTAAGGACAGTTGTACTTTTTTTTAGTTTTGCGCAACTAGTAAAGTGAGTTATATATTTTTTTCAAGATTTACGCAACTGAGAAAGTGAGTTGCACTTTTTTGAGAAATTTTAGCTGCACCTTTCTTTAAGTTTCTGCAACAAGTAAAGTAAGTTGCACATTTCTTTTAGATTTGTGCAACTAGTAAAGTCAGTTACACCTTTCTTTGAATTTCTGCAACAAGTAAAGTAAGTTGCACATTTCTTCTAGATTTGTGCAACTAGTAAACTCAGTTGCACCTTTCTTTTAGTTTTGTGCAACTAGTAAAGGGAGTTGCATATTTCTTCTAGATTTGTGCAAGTAGAAAAGTGAGTTGCATTTTTCTTTTAGAAATGTGTAACTATCTAATAGTTGCACCTTTCTTTGAGTTATGCACAACTAGTAAAGTCGGTTGCACCTTTCTTTTAGTTTTGTGCAACTAGTAAAGTGAGTTGCATATTTCTTCTAGATTTGTGCAAGTAGAAAAGTGAGTGGCATTTTTCTTTTAGAAATGTGTAACTATCTCATAGTTGCACCTTTTTTTGAGTTTCACACTTTTCTTCGAGAAATATGCAACTAGAAACCGGTTTTCCATATGAGTTCCGCTTTTTATCAAGAAATGTGAAACTAACCATCGGTATTCCACATGAGTTGCACTTTTGTTAAAAAAATGTGCAATTCTAAACGGTTTTAAATGAGTTACACTTTTCTCCGACAAATATGCAACTAGAAATCGGTTTTCTATATGAGTTGCACATTTATCAAGAAATGTGAAAGTAACCATCGGTATTTGACATGAGTTGCACTTTTCTTTCAAAAATGCGCAATTCGAGTCGGTTTTAAACGACTTACACTTTTCTCACAGAAATATGCAACTATAAACCGTTTTCCATATGAGTTGCACTTTTATCAAAAATGTGAAAGTAACCATCGGTATTCGACATGAGTTGCACTTTTCTTTAAATAATATGCAATACCAACCTTAACCGAGTTACACTTTCTCAGAGAAATATGCAACTATACGAGTTGCGCTTTTTTATCAAGAACTATGAAAGTAGCTATCGGTGTTGAGTTGCACTTTTCTTTTGAAAATAATGCAATACCAACTGGTTTTAAACGAGTTACACTTTTCTTAGAGAAATATGAAACTATGTACCGATTTTTCATACAAGTTGCTCTTTTATTAAGAAATGTGAAACTAACCATTCGTACTCGACATGAGTTGCACTTTTCTTAAAAAAATAGCCAGCTCCTACTGATTTCAACGAGTTACACTTTTCTCAAAGAAATATGCAACTAGAAAGCGGTTTTCCATACGAGTTGCGCTTTATCAAGAAATATGAAACCAACCATCGGTATTCGACATGAGCTGCACTTTTCTTTAAAAATGTGCAATTGCAACCGGTTTTAAACGAGTTACACTTTTCTCAAAAAAATATGCAACTAGAAACTGGTTTTCACACGAGTTGCACTTTTATCAAGAAATATGAAACTAACCACCGGTATTTGACATGTGTTGCACTTTTATTAAAAAATGTGTAATTCCAACTGGTTTCAATGTGTTACACTTTTTTCAAGAAAATGTGTAACTATACACCGATTTTTCATATGAGTTGTGCTTTAAAAAAATTGCAACTAGCAACCAGTCATCTAGTATTTTTGTGCATGCAAAGAAAGCTAGCTAGTTTTTTTTTTTTTTTTGGAGGAAAAGAAAGCTATCTAGGTATACACGTTGCTACTAGTTGGTATGTTTTTTTCTTGAACATCTCGTATGTACACATGGTAAAAGACAGTCGATTGATTAACTGGGCCATGGCAAGCTGGGCAGAAGAAAAAATCAGACACAGGGAAACAAACCGCAGTTCAAAAGAAAAGGGAAACAAAACGGACATGCAAAGAGCACCATCGAGGCATCGACTGAGACATAACAGATTGTCAGGCGACTGTTGCCTAGCCAAACCCAAAAGTAAATGGTGTATTTTTCTTGTTTTGTTTAGAGAATTGTCTGCATCGTCGAACAAGTGCAGTAAAACAACTAGGTGAAAACTTGGAACCCCACATGTTCATAATTGTACACAACCAAAGGTTAGCTGAAAACATAATATGTTTGTGTGTTATGAACTATATTTCCGAAATTATAGAAATATTTTATTTTAAATCCGTTGCGAACACACGGACACTTTGCTAGTGTATGTACAGAACCATCACCTGTCTGAAGTTCGCGATACATCGATCGGTTTCAAAAAAAGTCAGCCGATCTGATTACATATTAACCGGAATAACTAGCGGATCCAGCCACGCCAACGGGCCTGTCTACTATTCTAATTTAAGTGGTGTTCTTCTTCAAGATCCTTTCGAGGACACCCTCCCGGCCCCGCCCGGGGATCCCCGGCGCGTCCACGCCGACGTCCTTGAGCGTCACCGCGTTCCTCCCCCTGAGACACAAATAAGCCAAGAAGAACATGAGTCATCTCGTGCGCCAAGAAATAACAACAGACACGAAGTATCAATAATGGAACGGAGGAAGCGTACGGGTAGTCGTCGACGCCGGCGGTGAGGAAGCGGTCGTCCTGGACGTGGGCGACCTTGCGGAACACGGAGCTGCTGACGAAGCGCTCGCCGTCGTCGAGGGCGAGGTCCGGGTCGGCCACCTCGGACACGGTCTCGCGCTTGCGCTTGTCGAGGCGGACGTTGGGCGCGTGCGCCAGCTGCTGCCGCGCCGTGTGCAGGCCCAGCGTGACGGACAGCCCGATCATCCCCAGCGCCACGTACACCGGCACGTAGTCGCCCAGGGGCTTGGCCTTGGCGCCCCTCGCCGCTCCGCCGCCGCCGTCGGCGTGCGCGGCCGTGGTGGTTGAGGCCGACCTCCGGTAGCCCTGCAGGGCGGAAGCGGCCGTTCGGAGAGCGGTGGAAGCTCGTGAAGCCATGGCTGTGGGACAGCAGAGTACGAGTGTGATTTGGGTTGGGATGCTTGGATTTGCTTGTGCTGTGTGTCAGTGTGTGCTTTTGGTTTGAGCTAGTGAGGCGCCGCTGGCAAGTTTATATTGGCGGCTCCATGGCGTCGTGGAGACCGGCGAAGCGCCTGGAACGGACTGGAGCGAGCGAGGTGGCCCGGAAGGGGACGCGCGGCAGGGACGTGGCGAGGAAGGGGACGCGTGTCTCTCCCCCATCCTGGCTACAGTAGCAAAAGGGGAAAGAAAAAAACTGGGGCTCGTGGTCTGCTTACCCTCACCACACTACTTGTAGCGAAACAAGAATTTCTCCCGATCTGTTCAAAAAACAAAGAATTTCGATCTCCCGATGAGTTCGAGCCAGCTTCTATGGCGAAAATAAAAATGGACATGCAAACTCACGGTCAGCTATCTCCAAATTTTCAGATGTTTATGTTCCCTTTTTGCTCTCAAGTTATATTGGTCCGTGGGATGGCGAGCGCTTTATCAAGAAGCTTCAACCAGCTTGCGTATCGCGTAAAACATAATAAGGTGGTTAAAAAAGTTCCTCGATAGAGTTAAGTACCTATCTAGTCTGAAATCTGACATCCACTGTTCAGAGTACGTGTCCAATTGGGATCCCAGAGTACGTGTCTAATTAATTTTCAAATTAATTAGAAATGGGACTTACGTGAGATCCCACTTGACACCTTAGCAACTACTCATTTTTCTCTTTCACAAGTGAAGAGTCTCGTTCAGAGAGTTGCTTATCACTAAGCGGTGGGCTTACACATACAAGAAGGTTCCAAAAAAAAACTAGATATTACAAACACGATCTACAGTTTACACATTTTTTTTTGATAAAGGGATTTTATTACTTAAAGAGTATTAAGCATTACACCCGGCCTCTGCATAACTGAGATGCACACAGTCCAAAACCGTCCAACATGTCCAAAGCAACAGAAATAAAAGAGCGGATTACATATCATCTTGAGAAATTGTAAGACCGCCCAAGGAAACTAAGAGCTGATCCGCAGGCTATGCGACCATCCATGCCGGGAGAAAAGCTCCCTGGCTGCCGCCTCCAATCGCGACGATACCTCCAAAAACAAATCCCGGTGCTCCACACGCTGAAGGACCGACCATAATCGGAGAGTAGCTGTGCAACGGTAGATAACCTGCAGAATAGAAGAATTTTTGTCATTAAAAACCTTGTCATTTCTACACAGCCAAAGCGACCAAATAACGGCAATCGCTCCCACCCTAATAAGTAATTTAAACCTAGGATCGACCCCGTTTAGCCAGTTGCCAAAAATATTTGCAACGCTCCGCGGGGGATATAAGGTAGAACCTATTTGGACAGCTGACCATATAGACCGAGCAAACTCACAATGGAAGAAAAGGTGTTTAATGGACTCATCATGAGTACAGAAAACACACTTTTTACTCCCATGCCAGTTGCGCTTGGCAAGGTTGTCTTTTGTAAGAATAACTCCCCGACGAAGATACCACGCAAACACCTTTGTTTTGAGAGGTATCTTCATCTTCCAAATTTTCTTATTAGAATCAACCGGAACATCAGATTGGATAAGAACTCTATACATGGAAGCAACCGAGAAAATACCATTCTTAGTTGGAATCCAACGCAGTTCATCAGGGCCTCCCTAGAGTTGAACAGAGTCCAACCGAAGCAACAAAGCATTCCAAGCTGCTTCACGAGGCCCAAATAGCGTTCTCCTAAACGATACATTAGGTGGGGACGTGCCCATCACCTTAGCCAATGTATCGCCTTTGTAACGCACCACATTATATAGGGCCGGATACTGTTCACGAAGAGTAGTTTGGCCAAGCCATCTATCTTCCCAGAACCTAATCTCCGATCCATTCTTAATGGAGAATGAAGCATGTGGGAAGAAATACTTTTTTGTGGCCATGAGACCAGCCCAAAAGTGTGAATCTCCAGGTTTCCAAACAACCTGGGATACAGCTTTTTCTCCCACATATTTCCTTCTTACAAGAGTCTGCCAAATTCCTTCTTCCGAAAGAAGTTTGAATAACCATTTACCAAGTAGTGCTCTATTCTTGACCTCAAGGTCATGAATTCCGAGCCCACCTTGGTCTTTTGGCCGGCAAACCACACTCCATTTAGTCAGTCGATACTTCTTCTTCTCGCTATCCCCTTGCCAAAAGAATCTTGAGCGGAAATAATCCAATCTTCTCAAGACCCCTTTAGGCAGTTGGAAGAAGGAAATCATATACAGCACCATGTTTGTCAGTACTGAATTAATGAGAACCAATCTTCCTCCGAGGGATAGGAGTTTACCTTTCCAACTATTTAAACGAAACTGAAGTCTTTCCTCCACCAATTTCCATTCAACATTTGTGAGTCTCCGATAATGAATCGGGATCCCCAAGTAGTTGATAGGGAATTGACCCTGTGCACACCCAAAAAGTTCGGCATACACAGAAGCTTCATCTTGGGCCTCGCCAAAACAAAACAATTCACTTTTATGGAAGTTTATCTTTAGACCCGATAATCGCTCGAATGCCGATAGAATTAACTTTAGGTTCCGAGCTTTTTCGATGTCATGATCCATAAAAAGGATTGTATCATCGGCGTATTGAAGGATCGATAATCCACCATCGACCAAATGGGGGATCACACCTTCAATTTGACCCTCAGACTTAGCACGCTCAATCAAGATGGCCAACATATCCGCCACTATATTAAATAGTATTGGCGACAGAGGGTCTCCTTGTCTAAGACCCTTTTTCGTTTGGAAGTATCTACCAGTGTCATCATTGACTTTGATGGCCACACTTCCACCCGAAACAAAGGAATCAATAAGCGCACGCCATTCAGAAGAAAAACCTTTCATTCTGAGCGTCTGTTGAAGGAAAGACCAATTAACTTTGTCATAAGCTTTTTCAAAATCAATTTTTAGAATTACCCCATTCAGTTTCTTCCTGTGCAATTCATGGACCGCTTCATGCAAAATTGCAACCCCATCGAGGATATTGCGGCCTTGCATAAAGGCAGTCTGAGAAGGCCGGACCACATGGTCCGCCACACTGCTCAGCCGAATCGTTGCAACTTTAGTGAATATCTTGAAACTTACATTAAGAAGGCAGATAGGTCTATACTGTTGAATCCTTTCTGCCTCATTAATCTTAGGTAACAAAATAATCTCACCGAAATTCAGACGAAATAACTCCAGTTGACCAGCGTGTAAGGAAGAAAACATATTAAGCAAATCAGACTTGATTACATCCCAGAAATTCTGATAGAACTCTGCTGGGAAACCATCCGGTCCAGGTGCTTTATTGTGTTCCATTTGGAAAACAGCCATACGCACTTCTTCCTCTGAATAGGATTTAGTGAGCAGGTTATTCTCTTCAACAGAAACCTGGGGAATATCAGCTGTTCTAGACTCGTCCAGAGTGAAGTTCCCTTCCTCTGGAGCTCCGAACAGCCCCTTATAATAATTAGTAATGTACGTCTTTAGTTGCTCCTGGCCCTCAATCGTTCCTTCATCCTGCACCAGGGAATGAATGCGCTTTTCCTATGTCTGCCATTGGCAGTACTGTGGAAATAGCACGTATTCGAGTCCCCTTGAAGGATGAATTTTGCTTTAGAACGTTGATACCATTTCAACTCTTCCTCACGCAGAAGTTTGGCTATTTCCGCATTGGATTGGCTTTTCAGCTCAATTTCTTGTGGGGATAATAAGTGCACCTCTGCCAAAGCCTCCAAATCATCAATAATGGAGGAAAGGCGTAACTTTTCTTTTTTAAGTAAACCAGTAGTATGGCGTGCCCACCCTACAAGATGAGTGCGCATAGCTCGCATCTTGTTATTCCATATCTGGATCGGAGAGGCACCCGCGACTGGTCTGTCCCAAATCCTTTTAACCATGTCATGGAAACCCTCCTCAGCAGCCAACCAAGTTCAAACTTGAACCGTGGTTTGGTTGGAGGAGTAACCATACCGGTGGTCAAAAGAATAGGAGCATGATCCGACAGACCCTCAATACGCTCTAGAGCCCGTACTGAAACCAATGGGAACTTGGATTCCCAATCGGCGTCCATCAGCACGCGATCCAGTTTTTCGTATGTGGGTTCAGGCAGAGAATTAGCCCAAGTGAACTGTCTCCCAACCATTGAAATCTCTCTTAAATCCAAGCTGTCAATGACCGCATTGAACAAGAGAGGCCAACGATTGTCAAAACGTCCCCTACTTTTCTCGAACGGAAAACGAAGCAAATTAAAATCCCCACCGATGATAAGTGGATGCGGATTGTCTTTTGCCAAGTTTACCAATTCATGAAGAAAATTGGACTTATGCTCTGCCTGGGCAGGCCCATACACAGCAACAAGACTCCAAACGAAGTTGTCCGCCTTATTTCGGATGTGCATTTTAATGTGAAAATCACCATCCGACACGGCCAACACCTCCATGGTATCAGTCTTGACGCCAAGTAATATACCACCCGAACGACCCCGCGGGGCCGAGAGTACCAAGCAAAATCCATACCACCTGAAAGGCGGTTCAAATGACCTTGCGAGAACTCCCGCCTACCCGTCTCCGAAATAGCCAAGAAATCCAAATTATGATCCCGAATGCATCCAGCGAAGTGCAAGTGTTTAGCCAAGTCACCAAGACCTCTGCTATTTGCAAACATGCCATTCATCTGGAAACTATTGGGGATTTGGAGACCTTAGCCCGTCTCCGGGACGCCTTGTTAGAGGCGGTTTAGACTTCCAGCCGGATGCTGTGAGCTCATACAATGAACTGAGCCCGTCCTCGTCCAAACCCACCTCCGACACATCACCAACAAGATGAGAAAGAAGCTGACCATCTGATGTGGCATTCGCCTCTTCCTCATCCTCGTAGGTGGCAGTCAACACCGTCGAAGCTTTTGGAATAACCGTTAGACGGTCAAATTCCATATGCCTCAAGACATTAGTTGACACCTCTACTTGAGGCTTAGTACTACCAAGATTAAAACCTACACTATGAAGCTTAGACTGAATTGACTTATTTGAAAAAGAAAGAAAAGACTTTGAATTTAAACCCGTACCTATGGAGTCCAAATTATGAACTGCCTTGCGACGCATAGCCTTCGCCAACGAGTCCTCGTCAGTGACGGAGGCCCCGTCCAACCCCACCCCAAACCGCTCGCTACGACGGATCGGAGTAGTAGACGACGCCACCAAAGGAGGTGGCGTGCAAGGCGAGGTAGAACCTTCAACAGGTGTATAGGACCTCAAAATGTAAAAGAGGAATGCAATCATGTCCCTGAGGGCCTTCTCCACCGCTGCATCTTGGCAAGCTTGACTGTCGGGCGAGGAATGTTGCCGCCGAGATAAACCACTTCGGGGCAAGATCGATCTCTTTGCTTAGTCTGACATGACCTAAAGATCCTCCGAAATGGCCTAGGCCATGGAGGAAGAGCGGCCATCTGCACTAGGTCGAGGGGGGTGCCAATCGACTACAAGAAGACGGGCGGGGCAGACACTGGCATGAGCCCCTTGCTTATGAACTCACTGAAAAAGATCAGCACAGAGACCTCGTCAGGCAGGACATACCCAGGCGCCTCGTCACTACCACCACCTCGATGGTTGAAAGAGCTAAGGAGCAGCGAGCCCAGTCATATCTACATCGGCCGTGGCTTCCAGCACTAGAGCACCACCTCTGAGATTTATTGTAAGGAAGGGTCGAATATGTCATTGCTGGCCATCGGCTCCACATGTAGGAGCATCAGAAGCAGTAACATCCACAAACCCACCACCAGAAACCACCCGCAAGATCCGTCCAGCAACCCCCTAACGACACATCAGATCTAAGTAGGCTTACCACCATAGCCGTCGACGTCACCTCCACCTCAGAGGTGGAAACCACACAACATCAAACCACGTCAGATCTGGGGCCAACAAGAGCTTATTTAGGGGAAAGGTAGCAGGTGGCTCACCATTCTCCTTCACCTCTGACTGCCGAAGCATCAGAGCAAGGACAAGCACTATCACCCGCCACCAGGAGCTGCTCACCTGCTCCTGCAACTTTCTCCCTAGCGACATTACGCTATTCACCACGTAGGATAAAAATTGCCAGAGCATTCGAGCAAGGCCAAGCGGGCTTATATGGGCCCAATCTAGGTCTCGCGGGCTGTGGCATCGGCATGCAGCTGCATCTTAGTGGTCGGTGCGACATCGGGTGCGGTGGAGGTTGGGGTTTGGTGGGAGGCAGAGGCGGTGCAGGTGGGAAGTAGAGCTGAGGTGTGGCAGTGCATCGATCTAGTTAATTCAAGTTAGCCGAGGTTGGAGATGGGCCATGAAGCTTCTCTTTTGGCGGGCTCTGGTGTGGCGTGTCGACTTAGGCTGGCGGGGTTCTGTGGTGGCCTCCTACCTAGAGGAGAGGTGGACTTCGCTATTTCGGCTGGCAGTGCTAAGGTACGGAGATTACTGCAGTGGGTTTGGTTTGGTGGCGGTGTCAGGTGTGATGTTGCAAGCAAAATTTCTATGCCGACAATGTCAGCACCAACGATGGCGCCACAATGTCGGAGGTGATGGAGATCATGCCGGTGCTTTGGAGATGGAGATCAAAGGCACAAGAAGAAAAGGCCATATCATATCACAATTTATGAATTGCATGTGATGTTAATCCTTTTATGCACCTTATTGCTTGCTTAGATGTGATCGCGACGGTAGCATGATAAGGTGATCTCTCACGTTAATATCAAGATGTGTTCTCCCCTAGTATGCGCCGTTGTGAAAGTTCGTCGTTTTGAAGCACCACGTGATGATCGGGTGTGATAGATTCAACGTTCACATACAACGGGTGTAATCCAGTTTACACATGCGGAAATACTACGGTTTCCTTGACGAGCCTAGCATGTACAGACATGGCCTCGGAACACAAGAACTGAAAGGTTAAACACGAGTCATATGGACGATATGATCAACATGGTGATGTTCACCATTGAAGCTACATCATCTCACGTGATGATCGGTTGTGTGTAGTGGATTTGGATCGTGTGTCACTAAAACAACCTGAGAGATGTTGAGTTTAGTGGGAGTTCATGTAGTGTTTTTGATTAAGATGAACTAAAATTATCATAAACAAAAGTCCTAAGATGTCTTTGTAAAATCCTTGTAGATCATGGTCGACTACGGTAGTCTGTTGGTTGCTAAAAACTGCGTCTCGATGGGTCAAATTTGTTGAGTAGTACCTGCGTCTTAGAGAAGTCCTACACACCAATGCTGAGCTCTACGTGTTAGATGAACCATTAGAAGAATGCCCAAAGATTTCTGCAAGCTATGAAGAGTACATAGAGTGGTTTTTGACCACCTACTTGAAAGTCAAGTGGATGATGTGCACCTTCATGAATTCTGATCTAAGTAGACAATTCAAGAACTTGACTGCAATGGAGATTGTTGGTGAGCTGAAAAATAGGTTTTCAGCACAAGTTAGAATTGTAAGGTTCGAATGTCTGAACGGTTTACTTTCACTCAAGATGGAAGAGAACACTTGCTTGGAACAACACCTGAGGATAATGCATGAGATACATCATCGTCTAGTGCTTATTTGGAACTACTAGATGAATGGTGATTTCGCGATAGATGGGGTGCTACGCTAGCTTCTCCTAGCTTCAAGAATTATGCCGGAGCCTATGTCATAGGAAGGGATTTGATCACTTTCTATGAGTTTGTGTCTCGGCTGCATCATGTCAAAGTGGAACCCATAGCAAGAGAAGTTGACAATGCAGAAAGTATATATTGATATAAAGTTATAAGTGTTTAAGTCCAAATTGCAATTGTGGCGGTTTCGATAAGTATTTGATACTCATTCTGTTTTATGAAAACAGAACCTGCTGCTTGAGATTTGCATAAAGGATATGGGGAGACGTTGCAGAACGATGGCAATCAAGAGTTGATGCTGGCAACGATCTGTCTCTACATTTATCGTTTGGTTTAGAGGATTTGAATAAGTTTTGTAATCGAATTAAGTGTGATTTTAATTAGTGTGTCTTGCTTATGTGAGACGGTCATTCATGTTAAAGACAATGGTTGTTCTATTTTCATGAGTGGTCCTTTTTGGAAATCACAAGTTTCGATTATAAGTGTATTATTCTTATTATAATCTAGATGATAAATTGGTTGAACATTATAAATATGAAACATACTAAAATATCTAAAACTCAATAATGACATTTTATTTGTTCATGCTAAGTATTGTGAAGAACATTTTGATGTTTAACACATGCGCCTTATTTTGAAGTAGTGTGAATAAGATGCCACCTTTGGAAGAGTGCCATGAGTTGCCGAAAATAAACACAAATGTTGGTTGTATTTTCAGCAAATGTTAGATGTCATTATTTTGTGGCTCCTCATAAATGATATGAGTAAATAGGTGTATTATTCAAGTTATGATATTTTGATGAGATCAATAAAATTCTGGAGTTAAGGATGTTAAGTTACGAGAAAATGAGTCTTTATGATTTGATCAAAGAGACAAACTATTTGAGTTATATTAGTATGCGGACTTGTGAGAAGTGTTATCACAAATTACAATGTTTAGAATATTTCAAAGGCGTTTGATATGTCCTAAGATATTTGTAGTCACACACTATTCGATAGTGTGGTCCAAAGAAGGTTTTCCTTATTAGGGTTTATTTTTAACATTTAGATTTATTTGATAACACTCCGTTAGAAACAAGGGTCTATGTATGATTCGCATATATTTTTCATATGAGTTTTGAGAAAAGGAGGTTTCAATGATTATGAGATAATTAGAGCCTATTGCAAATAATGTTGTAGTATATTCATAAGTGTGACTATGCAATAAGATTCCACAAATGAGACTAAAAGGAGCAAATCAATTTGTGGTTGTGCTAAAGGTTTTAGTGGTTTATCATGAAAAGAGTTTCATTGATAAAGAAAATTGATGGAATAAATAGACTTAAATCAGGATGGTTGATCTTGCTTTTAATTATCAAGTGGCACATTTTGAAAAGTGCATTAATGGTTTAGACTGATATTTAAAAGAGAAATTAATGATCGTGATCATTGAATTTCGAGTTAAGTTTTTTCTAAAAGAAGTAGGATTCAGAATATTGTA
>QRDG01000280.1:540544-571315 GCA_012064385.1 Puccinellia tenuiflora | reverse complement strand
TAATGATGATGGATGATGTTTTTTGGGTTTTTATGAGTGAATGCAATGAATAAAAGTGTTTTTGTATTTTCTGATTTTAAAATGGCTGAATGTAAATGATGCTTAAAAGTGGTTGGAAAAGTGTTTTCTTATGATTAAAAATGGACCGGGGTTCATGGTTTCACACATGCACTCTCTCTTTAATATAGTGTGGCAAACAAGTAGACATAGGATTAACATATGAGATTGCAAACAAGTTCATTGACATGTTACTAATTATATGGGCATCACGTCCTAACATAGAGACCTTTGATTATTAGTCTCACTTATACTCCACCAAGATGTGAAATAAATCATGCACCTTAGTAATTAAGATAACATCAGAGTATAGCTTTAAGATTAATGACATGAAGTTAAAATAAACACATGATGGATCTAGTCTTAGGTAGAGGCGTGTCACTCCTCCTACCTTGCAACATGGTATTTTGGTTTATCCCTAGTGAGGCAACAAAGTAAGGTAAACACCCAATGGATCATGATATTCAAGTTGTCAGCTTATCACTTCACCACCCCCGTTACTCCAACTAATGCACACGTTCCCCCACACACGCTCTCATACACATGCTTGATCATAACAAGGATATAAGAACGGGGTACATAATATGCATCTACTTTCATAACTGAAACAAACATTGCAATCTCAACATATATTAACTCATAGAAAGATCCACCACAAAGGTAATACAACGGTGACCGTAATCATGTTCAGCAGCTCATACGGTGCTAACTAATGAAGCTCAAGAGAGAGAGATACATATGCTACTGCCACAAACCCATAGTCCAGAGGTGGACTACTCCCTCTTCATCATGGAGACGGTAGAGATGTCGATGGAGAAGAAGGAGACCTCTCCGGCAGGGCTCCGCTGGAGTTTCCCCCCTCCGATCTGCAGCCTCCTGTTCTCTGTTTCTTGTTTTTTCTTTCGTGTGGCGGCTCTCCCGTCGAAAAACGTCGGGGGACCTTTTATATAGGCGTTTTTAGGTCACGAGGATGCTTCTGGGCGAAGGATCGATGCAAACGGGGCCACGAGGGCGAAGTTGGATGGGCCCACGCGGCCAGGTACTGTAGCCGCGTGGGACCCCTTTTGGCCCTCCGGCCTCCGTTCGTTGACTTCTTTCGCTCCTAAATCTTCTCCTTCCAAAATAATGACCCCCCTAAATTTATAGCTCATTATGACGTCGTTAAGGTCCTGAAACAAATAAAGAAAGAAAAAGGGGTTTTCTGCCTGCGCAGGATTAATTCCATAAAAAGGGGAAATCATTATAAATTACCAAAAATCATTAAATAACAGTAATATACCCCTTATATGATGCATATATGAATGGAATATAACTATTATAGTGCAAAGTTCATGTATGCATTTTAGATGCATCAACAACTTCCAAGCAGAGATGGAGAAAAGGTCACCTGATAGTGTTGTGGAAATTGATGCTGAAGTAACAGAGTATGGCAAGGTCTACTTCTCTAAGTTTTTTATGGCATTAAAACCTTGCATAGATGGCTTCAAAGCAGGTTGTCGTCCATATTTAAGCATAGACTCCTCTTTTTTAACTGGGAAGTGGAATGGTCAATTGGCAGCATGCAATGCTCTAGATGGACATAACTGGATGTTTCCTATTGCTATAGGCATGTTTCAATCAGAGACCGAGGCTTCGTAGACATGGTTTATGACTCATTTGTAAATATGCTTAGGGCCCGTGTCACCTTTGGCAATCCACACGGATGCATGTAAAGGGCTAGAAAATGCAGTCAAGAATGTGTTTCCCCATGCTGAGCAGAGAGAGTGCTTCGGCCATATGTGGATGAATTTGATCAAAAAATTCAGAGGGGAAGAATTTGGGCGCATGTGGCCGGCAGCTAGATCTTACACTACCCAAACACATTCATATCATATGGGTAAGATAATGGCAGCATGTAGTGAGAATGATTTTGGTACATGGCTGCAAACCCACCATTCTCTATTATGGTACAGGTCAGGATTTAATACTGCCATAAAGTGTGATCATATCAACAATAACTTGGCTGAGAGTTTTAACAACATGGTGAAGGGGTTAAAAGACTTGCCTGTGCATGACATGGTTGACCAAATCAGGATCATGATCATGCGCTTGTGGGAATTGAGGAGAAGGATTGGTGATGTTCTGCAAGGGGATAAGCTGCCGGCAGTGGTACATCAGGTTGTCAATAGGAGCAGAAATCTTACACATTTGTTTGTTGAGAAATCTTCACTGAATTTAGAGATAACAAAACTGGCAGGAGGCATGTTGTGGACACTTAAAAGCATGAATGCACTTGTCTCGAGTGGCAACACACTGGGAAGCCATGTGAGCATGCCATACTTTTCTTGGCTTCCAAGCCGAAGTTAAATATGCACCCCTATTTACATGAATATTACTCAGTAGCAAAATCCAAGGCTGCATATGCAACACCAATTCCACCATTAACAGACCAGTCTCAGTGGCGTGAAAGGGAAATTCAATTTACCTTGTGTGCTCCGGTAACAAGAAGAAAGGCTGGCTGGCCAAAACAGAGTAGGTACAAGGCATGGTTTGAGAAAGGTGAGAGTAGTAAGAAGGCAAAAAAAGATGACAAGACAAAAAGGACCCAAAAAGGTAACAAAAATAGATGCAAGCTTTGCGAGGAACTTGGGCACCGAGCTGGATCTACCAAATGTCGTTACACTCCTGAAAGGCCAACGTAAGTCGATGTTTGTGTTGTAATTGTTTTTTTCATTTTCTAACCAAATGACATGCTTTATTTTTCAGTAGAAAACGAAAACCTGCTGCTCAGCCCCTTGTTGTTGAAGATTGCTGGCTAACGAAGAAGCCAAGAGTTGGCGGATGTAGAAAAAGAAGAAGTGTACAGCCCTTTGTTGTTGAAGATTGCCAGCCCCCTGTTCTGGATGCTGAGCTGCAAACTGAACATGTTCTGGATGCTGAGGTGCAACCTGAACATGTTCTGGATGCTGAGCTGCAAACTGAACATGTTCTGGATGCTGAGGTGCAACCTGAACATGTTCTGGATGCTGAGGTGCAACCTGAACCTGTTCTGGATGCTGAGCTGCGAACTGAACATGTTCTGGATGCTGAGCTGCAACCTGAACCTGTTCCCGAAGCTGAAGTGCAAACTGAACCTGTTCCCGAAGCTGAAGTGCAAACTGAACCGGTTCCCTTACCTGTAAGAAGAAGAAGTGTTGTGGGTATTCCTATTATGGAAGAAGCAAAGAGAATGAAGACCATGAGTGAACTCGGCATAGAATCAAAAAAGCCGACAAAGAAGAAATCAAGAGGTAGGAAGAAGTGAAACATTTGAGGCACATTCGTGAAAACACTTGTGGTGTAATAATGCTATTTGCACTTTGATTCATTGAAACTTTAAAGATGTAATATTGCTATTTTACTATGAATTTGAGGTAGAATTGGAATTTGAATTCAAATTTGCGGTAGAATTAGAATTAGAATTTAAAAATTGTGTTATGATGTTTGAACTCTGTGGACTGATGTTTTAATGTTTTCTAAACTATTATAAACCTTAGGTCATCCATCCGGCATATTTTAGGCTTTTACGTAGCAAAACTGAAAGTCGTGAGAAATGTGCTCCAAATGAGCTCAATACCTAGGGTAAAAAACCCCATTTGGGAGCAAGTTTTTTTCAATGTTATCTAAATGAGCCAAATAAAAAATGGCACAAACTATGTCACATAATAAGACAATGTGCGTTGGTTGCACATGTTTTCGATTTTTTTTGAATTAGTTATGCTCATTTGAATGTTTGGTCAAACCCCTGAAAACCCCACTTTGACCGCATCCAAAAAAATTCAAAATATGAAAATGAAAAAGTGAGTCCATATCCTTCTTAGTCACTCTAAAGTAAAGGTTTTCTGATTTTATTGATTTGTTTGGAATTTTCAAAAATCTAGACCCTCTCACTTGCCTTGAACTCTCTGCAACATCGTTCGAAGTAGCTTGGTTTTGTGAAGGTTTCTTCATAGAATTAACCATAGACCAAGTCTATTATTTTTTATCGAAACCATGTCACATAATAAGACAATGTGCGTTGGTTGCACATGTTTTCGATTTTTTTTGAATTAGTTATGCTCATTTGAATGTTTGGTCAAACCCCTGAAAACCCCACTTTGACCGCCTCCAAAAAAAATTCAAAATATGAAAATGAAAAAGTGAGTCCATATCCTTATTAGTCACTCTAAATTGAAGCTTTTCTGATTTTATTGATTTATTTGGAATTTTCAAAAATCTAGACCCTCTCACTTGCCTTGAACTCTCTGCAACATCGTTCGAAGTAGCTTGGTTTTGTGAAGGTTTCTTCATAGAATTAACCATAGACCAAGTCTATTATTTTTTATCGAAACCATGTCACACAATAAGACAATGTGTGTTGGTTGCACATGTTTTCGATTTTTTTTGAATTAGTTATGCTCATTTGAATGTTTGGTCAAACCCCTGAAAACCCCACTTTGACCGCCTCCAAAAAAATTTCAAAATATGAAAATGAAAAAGTGAGTCCATATCCTTCTTAGTCACTCTAAAGTTAAGCTTTTCTGATTTTATTGATTTATTTGGAATTTTCAAAAATCTAGGGTAAATGTGCTTCAAATCAGCTCAATAGCTAGAGTAAACAACCCCATTTGGGAGAAAGTTTTTTTTCAATGTTATCTAAATGAGCCAAATAAAAAATGGTACAAACTATGTCACATAATAAGACAATGTGCATTGGTTTCACATGTTTTTCGATTTTTTTGAATTAGTTATGCTCATTTGAATGTTTGGTCAAACCCCCGAAAACCCCACTTTGACCGCCTCCAGAAAAAGTTCAAAATATGAAAACGAAAAAGTAAGTCCATATCCTTCTTAGTCACTCTAAAGTGAAGCTTTTCTGATTTTATTGATTTATTTGGAATTTTCAAAAATCTAAACCCTCCTGCTTTCGAAACCGCCGCTCGTTCTGAAATTTGATTGGCTCGCGGGCATGTGATGCGCTGATTGGCTGGGTAGATGGGGTTTGGATCGGTCCGCTGGTTTGATCTAAGCCGTTCAATAAGATCCGACGACCCAGAATGACGCGGTGCATGGAACAAGCGTACGCGCGTCTGACTCCGTGTCCTTCGTGTGTGCTTGCCTCCACGCTGCCGCCCGTTGCTTGCATGTCGCTCCACCTAGCCTATGTCGCATCAGAGCTATTTGCGTCATTCTTCAGAGCTCAAATTACGTCATTATTTGGGCAGTGCCACGTCCTGTCGAATTCAAATTTTGGCTAAAAAATAAGAGATTCTCCCGTCGGTTCGCCTCCGAAGGCAGTAAATGTCCTTGAGAAACTCGCTGTGCACTCAATTGTCTCACCGATGCAAGGATAAAACCACCGGGCACTTACCTTTGCGGTTCGCACTGCCCATCTTCTTCCTAGTCTCCACAACTTCTCTCCTCCAGCGAGAAGCCCCCGAGAAACCTCTCCCCAACTCCTCTCCACCACAGCCATGGCCGACGAGTGGTGGCGCAACGAGGAGGTGCCTAGCGACGACGCTAGCGCACAAGACGAGGAGGACTTCGTCGGCTGGTGGGACCAGCCGGCGGTGGATCAGGACCCGGACGAGCCCGAGCCGGAGGAGCCCGACGAGCCCAACTCCTCCTCCTCCTCCTCCGACGACGACGACGATGACGACAGCGAGGAGGACGAGGAGGAGCCCGAGCCGGAGGAGGAGGAGCCGCCGAAGGAGCAACCGGAGGAGCCCGAACCGGAGGAGCCGGAGGACTTCGCCGACGACGACGAGGACTTCCACGGCGAGGACTCCGACGACGATGACGATGACGACGACGACGCACCGCCGGCGAAGAGGCGCTGGTGAAGGGGCGCCGACCGGCAGGACTAGGCGCCGGTGAAGGGCTCTTTTGGTTAGGGTTAGGGCCAGTAGTAGTGGGCCCACTAGTAGTAGTATTAATGTCTTTTGTAATATGTATGAAAAATTATTAATATGATCTTATGTTAATCTATTAATGTCTTTTACATTCCATTTTTTTATTAATGTGATCCTTTTCCATTTTTTTTAGAAAAGTATTTCGTTTTCGAGCCAACGAGCTAGTACTAATGTAATCCTTTTCCAATTTCATCTCGGCCCAAGCCCAACCTCACACTTTTTTTTCCGAGCCAACGACGACGTCTTTTAGCACGGCCCAAGCCCAACCACACTTTTTTCCGACTGCACCGTCGGTGCCCTACTTATCCACGGAAAGACGTCGCAGCTATGCTATTATTCCCCTTTCCCATATCCGCCGCCGCTGCCACACACTCGCCGCCGGCGTCGACCACACCCACCCCCTACGCCTATAGATCCGGCACCGCCCACCGACGATGTGGAGGAGAGGGCGTTCAATCGGACGCGGTGGTGGTGGAAACCGCGACGAGGAGCGGAAGCGGCGGGCTACCTCCGACGACGAGGAGCGGAAGCAGCGGGTTGCCTCCAACGCCGGTCGGAAGCGCGCCTCGCACGCGTGGACGAACCGAGGCCTCACTCCGCCGCCTGGCTACTTCCGCCGCGTGGTCGAGGATTATGACCGCCGCTATGAGCACGGAAGCTCCTCCGGCTCGGGGAGCTCCTCCGTCGCACAACCGCTGCAGCCGAAGATGGAGGAGGAGGAGAAGCAGGAGCACCCACCGCACACCGGCCTCCTGCCCGGGGACTTCGCCGACGACGACGCCCTGCCCTGGGTCACCGCCAAGGTGTTAAAGCGCAGCAAGGAGCTGCAGGAGGAGCACGCCGCGTGCATCCGTCTGGAAGAGGAGGTCGATGAGCTCCGCTTGAAGCAGGCTCTCGAAGAATCACGCCGCGCCCACCCCAATTTCGTCGACCTCGGCTCCGACTCCGACTGAGCGGCGTCGCCGCTGCACCACGGGGCTCCCGTTGAGCCCAATTTTGGATATTTTGGATAGGTTAGGGGTAGGGCAGTGGCGAAATTGTTGCAACTATGTAAGCAGTGCTCGAACTGTGTAAGCAATGAACTAGTAGTATGATCTTAGGTTTGTAAACCCGTTGTAAGCAGTCTTGGATTATGAACTACGAGTGTTTTGGTACTAAACAAATGATCTACGAGTGTTTTGGTACTAAACAAATGAACTGAACATTGCACACTGTCATACTTAACTGAACTGAACATTGCGTTAATTGAACATTGCACACTGTCTAGCGACTAACGATCAGCACATAAACAATCCCAAGAGCAATTACACTAAAATAAGAAAGTGCAGCCATCTGATTGTCCTGCTTCTTTAGATTGATGAGTTGCGTTAACTGCTTGTTAATCTTCTTCAACTCCTTCAACTCAGCTGTCTTCACTTCCGCGTTCCCCACCATCGGAGCAACTTCGCCCTCTACAATGGGAGTGGCAGATCCCAATTGCTCAACTGCCGACGGTGAATCGAGCCCTAGGGTTGCGCTCTCCTTTTCAATCCTCGCGATGTACGCATCCAACCACTCAAAATGCTCGCATTTGGGCAGAACCTGAAATTAAAAAGATGAACTGATGGGGGATACTTTATAGGTAGGCCCATGGACCCGGAAAGTAGACCCGCCAGGACCAGAAAGAAGGAGCCGGGTCGCACTTCAAGTCACATGGGCTGGATTGGAGACAAGCCGACCAAGCCCAAGACGGAGAAAGGACCCGCTAGGGAGGAGTCCTAGCGGAACCCGGAGTTCTAACTTAGAAGGCCAGGACTTAGAGTAGGACTCCGTATTCTAGTGTGACTCGGTGTATGTTGTAAGTCCAGGGACCCGGCCACCTTTATAAGGGGGGTCCTGGACCTTAGATCGACAAGTCCCAACAAGCAATCTAGAACCCAGAATCAGCAGTACCAAGAAGTCGCCGACTCCCCAGATAGGAGTTGGAACATTGTAATCGAGAGAACTAGTTCATATCAATAAAGAGCAAGCAGGAAGTAGGTCTTTACCTCTAAACAGAGGGGCCGAACCTGGGTAAAATCCCTTTTCCCCTGGACGAGAGTAACAACTCCTACGGACTTCAGTCCTCAATGGCCCCACAACTAATCTTCCCTGAGGAAGAACCCGCCGTGATAACCCCACGAAAGTTGGCGCCCACCGTGGGGCAAGTGATGAAAGGAGTCGAGATCGTGGGAGCAGCTCGTCGAGGGATGGAGAAACTCGCCATAGGCAGGGTCTACACCAACCAGCGCGGCGAGTTCGAGATTGATGATTATGGATGGAGTCCTGAGATGGACGAAGTCGAGGAGGGCTACCAGTTCATCTTCAGCAAGATCAATGTTTTCGTAGGCATGGTAGGTACCAGAATTATCCAGGCTAAGGAGCCGGAGTCAGTTTCAGAAGCCACAGATATTGTCAAGTCCGATGGAGAGGAGTCCGTTGGAACATCACAGGTCGGCATAGTCGCCGAAGAAAAGGAGTCAGAGGTCCAGCAGGAGTCGGACCCAGATTATGATGAGGATACAGAGTCAATTCTACCCTTATTCGAAGACAGGCTTGGATATGGAATAGAAGAGGAGTACGTGCAGTCCCCAGCACGTCCACGCAACGTTGGAGTGTATGTGAATAATGCAGATCAGACATGGTGAGCGAGGAGGAAATCGGCGACGGAGGTGATGTCTAGCCAGCTACGGCAGACGGCTCGGCCGCGGAGGACATCCTTGGCCGGAAGTCGGACAAATATCTCCCAAAGGATCTCCTCCGGGAGGGCGAGAGCGAGGGCGGAGATGCGGCGGCCGCGCGACCGCGTCATTACTCCTGGTGCAGGTTCTGTAGTGGTCGCCTTTCGCTCCACCACAACGCCATCGCGGGTGACTTCCTCTTGCTCGCCGGCGGCGGATGTAGGGTTTCTGGTTAGGAGAGGCACGACAAGGAACCTCCGCCACGTAAATGAACGCGGCGACGGCTTGCCGTTGCCCAACATGCGCATCTTCTTAGCTGGTAAATGCCTTGCCGACCACCAGGCACCAGCAACCAGCAACCGTAGCGCCATAGATCACGCCTCGATTCGACGGATCGATCGTAGTTCCTGATAGGATATTCCAGCGCAAGGATGCGCCGCTGCCCAAATTGTCAGATTGATGATTCGGTTAGGGTTCGTGCGATCCTAAGTTGAAGAGGTCTAGCTGAAACGTGCATGGACCGGATTGACCCGCCGTCCTGGCTTGTGGGCCGGCCACAAGGTGCCGAGATTTGGGTGTATGCTTTGGGAAACTCTTTTATCTAGCCTCCGGCTAACCTAAAAAAAAAAAAAAAAAAACTATCCTCCGGTCGGTTAGTAACTGCATTGCTGCATCGCCACCCGATGAATCTTTGGTTTATCTACGAAGGTGGTGTTTGGTTCAAATACTGTAACACAAACGTAAACGTAATGAAATAACGGTGGGACTGTAAGCGGAATCGACAAAATCCGTAACTTGTATGGTTCAGCAACTGTATCGTTAATGGACACATCATTAAATAACAGTAATATACCCCTTATATGATGCAAATATGAATGGAAAACAAGTGTTATAGTGCAAAGTTCATGTATGCATTTTAGATGCATCAACATCCCCAAGCTTAACTCATGCTCGTCCTCGAGTATGAAAGTGATAAAACTAACATGAACTTTGCAATATAATCACAACATGGATATAAAAGATGATTGCTACTGCTACATAAAGTCAAATGATTCATTATTCAAAGAAGTAGAAATATGCAAACATTTTATAAAGTGATATCAAGTATTCAATGCAAGGATGTTCAATGATAGTTCACAAAGTGTAACATAAAAGATAGTAATATGGACATTCTTACTTTTGCATACTTGTGGTCCATAGAGTGTAGATGAAAATCTGAATATAAAAGGTGGACACTTTGGAAAAGATATATGAATGAGTAGAGGTCAAACATGCATAAGTTTCATCTATCCTCCAAACTATTCTACTTAAGTTATTGATTGCAATGGTAATACTTGGTGTAAAGCTCTCATTCCCCTATCATAGCATCTTGAGTGATTAAAGTTAAATGTGAAAGCAAATATGAGTAGTGACCTTGATAAAGTAAAGGTTAGATGTCTCATGCCCCTTGAATACAAGTACCTACACCATGATTACTCAACTTTGGAAACAAAGCAAGTTTAAGTTATCTATCATTATAAGTAATAATGGTATCATAAAGAGCCTCAACTGGGGTACCTCTTGTCCCATCATATGGATCAAGCCCACATCAAAACAACAAGACAAACAAACATAATGAACAACCTCAACACCCTTTTTATTTACCACTTGATATAGCTTTTTATTGTAGGGTGTATCACAGAAAGTTCAAAATAGCATGTAAGTAGATTTCCACCATGAATGATGCATGGCTTAGATTAGCGGCCCAAGTTTCTCTCTAACCATTTATACAAACTCATTTAAACTCACTTTATTTCCACATTATTTCACCATGATAGGCATCCATAAACAAAAGTACATGATATCAACTAAATAAATGATGGAACATGTTGAAAGCTTTGCATGTGACAGCACATATGGGCTAACTCCCAACCTTAAACATTTATCAAGCCACTATCATCATAAAATTAATCACAATGGTTCAAGTTTTATTTTGTGCTATGATAATAAAGTGTGTATCAAGTTCGCGAGAGCTTTTTAACCAACTTTTTCCATTACAATAAATAACATAATCATTTTCATTTAGAGGTATAGATAACACAAATAACATGATAAACATAATTGGAATAGCATAAAGCTAATAGGTAGATATGGTGGACTCACTGGAAAAACTTGGGTTGAAGGTGTTGGAAACAAGTTTTTACTTGTTGGAATTTTTGGGCTAGCAAAAGGGAGAAAGATGACCATCTAGATGCATGCATGAGTGTCCATAGAACTAACTAATTCATGTCAAACAAAGTGAAATAACATACAACATCAAAACATGAATAAAAGATAGCTCATGATAAAGCATTTGCAAATTATTACTCATAAAGAAGCTCATGAATCATGCAACTATATGTGTCATTAAAAATCAACTTAGACATCCCTTTTCCCAATACAATAAAAGCATGCAAGATATTTCAACCCATATTTCCAGTAGATTTCTCATATATAAAAGATAGTGTGGTGGTCTCACAAAATAAAAATCAAAGCAAAAACAAACAAAAAGACGCTCCAAGTTTATGCGATAAAGTGTTTCAAATGAAAAACAGAAGTTAGACGTGTGCAAACCGAGAGTATGTTGGTTCAGTGGGGATGTTCTCCACATCCCCAAGCTTATGGTTTTCACCATCCTTGGATAACTCATGGTGCATCTCCTCCAATCCCTGTGGAAAAAACTTCAAAACACTGTTTCTCCCATTTCTTTTCTATGGGGTGATATTAGTAGAGATAAACAAATAGGCTTCTTGCTGCATATAATCCATGGACTCAAATTCATATGAATGATCAGAAAGTGTATAGTGTTGTATGCCTACTCATAAACTTAATTGGATCAAAAAGATTCAACTCACAAGTTCAAACTATGCATAAAACAATATGGGACAGAATCTGTCCAGAAAAACAGCAGTAGCAGCAGCAAAACGTATTTTTCTGTCCTACTTAAAATTGTCGAAAAATTCTGAAAAAATTCAGGCATGTAGAGGATAAAAGTTGCAGTTACAGTAAAAATATCAGCTCATTCGGAGTTACAGAATAAGAATGAAATATCAAACCATGCACAGACTTCGTGCAGGAATAAAATCTCCGAGTAGAAATAGCAACTTTTTCAAACTAAAATGGGTAAAACTTGGCACTTTATTAAAAATTCCAGAAACTAAGCTAAGAAAACATTCTCTTGTTACAGCAAGAGGACGCAAATAAAATCCAAATAAAAACAACCGGGTTGCCTCCCGTAAAGCGCTTTCTTTATAGCCATATAGCTAGGCTTACTTGTTGTTTACCGAAGATGAAGCTCATGAGGGAGCTTAAAATATGTGCCCTTCTTCCTTGGAAAGTGTCTTCATGCAAATACCAGGATCCCATGGTGCTCTCAAGCCAATCAAAATAATAGTCAAGTTGAAACCTAGTAAAGAGAAAAACAAAACACAAAAGTAATAACAATGAAGCCTAACTTTTTTTTCTATGCATTGGAATTTTGTATATGAATGAATCACAATAAATAGAAATTTCACAATGCATATTAACAGTAGTTACTTGCATCATATATTTATTAGTAGCATAAAGAGGGTTCTTATTACCTCCTCTTTTATAATAGTTTCAAGTAGAAGAAATAGATTCAACCATAGAACCACAAGAATCATTCAACTTAGATAATATAGGCACATAAAGAGGATCATTAAATTTATTTTGGAATTCATTAGTATGCTTCCCTCTTTCAAAATAATTATTAAGATCAATATAAAGTTTAATATCATGGTTGCAACAAATATTTGGAACTAAAGATAATTAGAGTAGACCCTTGCTACTAGAACTTGCCTTCAGACACTTAACAGTTCCGACAACTAGTTGCACTTGCAGTAGATTTTAATCTGAGGCTG
This sequence comes from Puccinellia tenuiflora, assembly GCA_012064385.1. Classification (NCBI taxonomy): domain Eukaryota; kingdom Viridiplantae; phylum Streptophyta; class Magnoliopsida; order Poales; family Poaceae; genus Puccinellia; species Puccinellia tenuiflora. Next base: position 558,751 of record QRDG01000280.1, on the reverse strand, counting down.
AACCTGGAAGGTTCAACAAAAAAACTCGGTTGGGCAACACCGCGCTTCCATTGTAGCAGCTGGCTAGACCTGCTGCTACTGCTACTGGCAGGTCGTTTCTTGCCCCCCTGGTAAAATTAAAGGACTTTTTGACAGGTGACTTTTCTGTATCGATATCAAATTTTGCCTAGTGACATGAAAGAGCATGCAGAAGAATTAATAGCCTCATAAACATATTGACGGGTGACTTTTCTGTATCGATATTAAAATTTTCCAAGTGACACGAAAGAACATGCATAAGAATTAATAACAGTGAGTTACCGCAAGTTTTTCATAATAGTCACAGAGTAGCCCAGGGTCATTTTTGTACTCCTTCAAGTGGGCACGAACGGGAATCTGGTTCCTAATTGTGATGTTACACTCTGTAACGTACTTGGCATTGATCACAGTTGACACAGGCCGTACCCTCCCACGTGGAATGATAACAGGGAGTTTACGACCATTAGATCGGGGTCATCCTAGTGAGTCCTCTACCTATGTTACCTCCTCTTACCCCTACACCTAACAACAGCTGTTGAGCTAATAATGCTGGTACATCGAATCTTGAAAGAAATAGAGTACATGAAACTTGCCCTTAACCCCTTTGCTAGAGTGGGTAGCATCCTCCAATTCCCCTTGTGCTGCGACAACATTGGCAGTGCTTGCATCCACCAAATCAGTCGGTTCAGTTCTTTAAGAAAATTCTTGGTAGCGTCATCAACTCATCATATACGAGCAAGTTGGACAGTCAGCTTGTGGTCAGCATGATACCCAAACCTAAACTCATGCAAGCACGGGAAAATAAAGTTGTCAATTACAGTAGGCCCTTGCTACTAGAACTTGCCTTCAGACACTTTACGGTTCTGACAACTAGTTGCGCCCGCAGTAGATTTTAATCTGAGGCTGAACCTGGAAGGTTCAGCAAAAAAAAAATCGGTTGGGAAACACCGCGCTTCCATCTATAGGCAGCTGGCTAGACCTGCTGCTACTACTGCTGCTGACATGTCGTTTCTTGCCCCCCGGTAAAGTTAAAGGACTTTTTGACAGATGACTTTTCTGTATCGATATCAAATTTTGCCTAGTGACATGAAAGAGCATGCAGAAAAAATAATAGCCTAATAAACTTATTGATGGGTGACTTTTCTGTATCGATATTAAAATTTTCCAAGTGACATGAAAGAACATGCATAAGAATCCTATATAACTAAGTAGTTCATCCCCACTAACCTATTTCTCTAAACATGCAAGCTATACACCTCACCAATGATCTAATTGGTCCACATCATTTGCCTTCCACGTCATTAGGATATAAAAAAAACTTTGTTTTGTTTCCGACAGAGAGAGTAAAGGGTCCTTCATCTCTTCGCTTACCCAAGGCGCATCGGTTCCTCTTCCGGCGTGACTGCTAAATGCTAATGGAGTTACTGGTGTCCACTCCCTCCAAAGGTCCAAACCATTTCTTTATAAGCAACCTCTCTTCTACCTTTTTCGATCGCCACCTCCCTCCACGGCTCCACCCACCTTCATACGTCATGTTTGCCCGTCACTACATCCAGGGCGGTCGCCCATTCCCACCTTAGCAAGAGTAAATCGATCTGCAACGCACCATCGCTGCACGAATCGTTTCTTCAGTCAAGCTGTGTGTGCGGTATATCGCTTCGGTTTCAGGTGGCAGCTTAGGATTCATGCAGCATAACAGGAGGAGCACGCACGCAACAGGTGAGCTCTCTTCTACCTGTTTTGGATTGGATCAGACCTATTCATGTGGATTTTATGCATCTAGTCTTTTCTCTTCCCAACCACCAGCTTGAAATTGTTTTCGAGGTCCACCAAATTAGCAAACATCATGGGCAACGACCATTGTTTGGATATGGAGCTTATCTGCAGGTCGTTAGAACCATGATGTTCCTCTCCTTCTCTTTTGGATCGCACAGGGCAAGTCAGTGTTGCCCATGGCCATGTACACATCCATGTAGATGTGTTCTTGAGAGAAAATTTTATCTACACCTGTGCAATGCCATTACATTTTTTTCCTTCCATTGATCATCTGTACATGTACGTCCATAAAATTTAGGACAGTACTGCTTTCTTAAACTTAATACCAATTTTTTTTATGTTTGTTTGTGTAGATTTTTTATCTATGTAGAGTGCCCACAAGGTCTTTGATCAAAATCAGAGTATACTGCATGTGAGAAAGAACATATATAATTTTTATTCTCCTCCATTGTATTTGCAGTTTTGTACTAGAAGTTCAACATGCTACTTTTGTTGCCTTCCTAATTACTTTGATAACCATGTAGATTATATTTTTCTAAGTCTTTTCTAAGCGATGCAGCCTATTTTCAGGCATACATTTAATGGTCTTACTTGAAGTCACCTTTCAAGTATGATTTGCTCTCTAATTCAGGCGTTACTGCGGTATTTACAGGTGTCGAAACTCGGCATTTGCATTTCATCATGTGCTGACGTAGTGATCCTGCTGCACGAAACTGATTAAGCATCACCAGCTATTCTAAGGACATAATCAACTTTTCTTTTGTTATATCGTTTTGTATAGATCCAAATTATGATTCTTATTTATTCCTTACAGACATGTCGAGTGCAGCTTATATCACCAAGTCTTAGTCCGTATCAGCTATTCACTTCTTGCTCCCAGGTTGCTCTAATACGATGAGCTACTGTTGCAAAATTCAGTAAAACCATGGCGATTCAGTTGGTTAGATGTACCCTATCTTATTATTAAGTATCGTTATCCCTTTATGTATACTCATTTCTGGGAATTGCATTGTCTCCAATTCGGTTCAGAGGAAAATTAAAATTTGTATCAATTCAGTATAAAGGGACATGTACACTGTCATTGTTTGACTCACATTTCCAGTTTTTTTTGTAAGCCAAGTAGCCAACATGTACAATGTCACTGATTAACATACACTTCCAATTTAACTTATTTTTGTACATGTTTTAAATTATTGGACGTGAGTTTTCTTTTTCAATAGTCTCCGATGTTGTTCACCTAATTATGTTTGTTTGCTTACCGTTTTGCTTCTGTAGCAATTGTCGTTGCTTTATTCGAGAAACAATTCATCCTTCTTTTAATCACAAAACATCAGATGCTACAAATTCCGCAGCAACGCGCGGGGTATTTTCTAGTTAATAACAGTGAGTTACCGCAAGTTTTCCATAATAGTCACAGAGTAGCCCAGGGTCATTTTTGTACTCCTTTCAGTGGGTACGAACGGGAATGTGGTTCCTGATGATGATGTTAACGTGCTTGGCATTGATCACAGTTGACACAGGCCGTAACCTACCACGTGAAATGATATCAGGGAGTTTACGACCATTAAAGCAACGCCTGCAGGCCAGAGGAAATTTCCGAGCAGCTCAATTGGACCGCATTGAGCAGCGCCTCCAAGCCAGAACCTTATTGATAAGATCGTCTGCCCACTCCACCGCTTGTAGCTCCAAGCAGAGATGCAGCAAAGGGAGAAAGAGGATCCCTACAGTCTAAATCGAGCTACGTCGATCAAGAGTTTTGCTCCAAACTACGGGCAAAACGGCTCAACCAGCCAAGCAGCCGAAGCCTCTACAACTACTATATACAAGAGGAGGGCCGGAGCTTTTCCTTGGCCATCTCCGGCTGGCGGCGCCGGCAGAAGTGGTCCAGCCCGGAGACCACGGAGTCGCTCTGAGCTACAGGGAAAGAGGAGAGACAGGGAGAGGATAAGAATGAGCCGGCGACTGCCAGTTTCTTCAGTCACGTGAGAGTTAGTCATCCATGGGCTAGATGAGGCCTCACGCGAGGGGCTGTACTGTTGGTGTTCTTTTTTCTTTACCTGCAGTTGAGTTACTTCTTTTGCGTCAATTTCTTGACTACATCCCCACTAAACATATTGGCATTAGTCCATTAGATTATAGCACGCACTACAATTGCATGAAAATTTAGGTTACAGTACTATCGTCTCTCGAGCTGTGAGCATATCTAGTCAAGGATTCAGAACCACAATCAACAATGTATTCTATGTCTTGTCCAAGGCATATCCTTGAAAAAAAGTATGCAGGGAGCACATGACCAAACACGCATGTTGTTTACGCCCGCACACCCTAAAACCATGGATGCATGCAGCTACCTCGAAACCAAATGACTCAAATCCTCTATCAACCACCAGGCTCAACTGGGCCATGAGTTAAGAAAAATTAAGAAAAAACCCATATGAGTTTTGGATTAAGGGCTGAGCGGCGGCCCAACATTACACCATATGGAACAGCTAGCCTAAAGATGGCGAAGAACACGTTCACAGTAACATTTCACAAGTGGACAAGGAACATTTTTCAAAACCTTGCACCCAAAACTAAATTTCTCTTATAACATGAATGTATTCGTTGCGTTAGCGAAGTAACGTCTTCTACGCTTAGACGATTCTGTACTGCTGCCCTGACTGAAAAGACTCTGTAATATGGCGGGAGTCATATGCACAGGTTCTTCGAACACACGGACATAGAGGTGTCTATCAACCGTCAACTTTTCCAATATGGTCCTGCATGTCTGCAAAAATTATGAAGGAAATGTAATGAGGCAAAGATTAGCGTCGATCTTTCAATTATTGATGATACTGGCACAAATAGAAAAAGTAGGGCACCATACCTGAGGATTCAATACTTCCATCCGGTGGATAACATCCTCCTGACACAACAACAGCAAATCATACAATCAAAACTCTAGAATATCAATGCTGACAAATAAAGTGAACCATAAAGCGAACGGGAAGACGATTCTTCAATATATAACATACTACAAAAGAAATATGTGTTTTTTTGTAAATGTGCCAAGTGTCACCTTTAAAATGGTTGCAGGTACGCCACATGCACTCTGGATTTTGTCTCTCAAACAGTAAGAAAGGACACAAGCACAATGAAGTAGTTTGGGCCTCGTGTATTAGGATTAGGTTTTTATAAAGCAGGTTGTTCTTTCGCAAAACCCTTTTATAAACAAGTTCTTTTCACGTCATTTGGATTATGAAAAAGTATAGAAGTTTTATTGTGGATCTTAATAACATAATGGTTGGTCAAAATCATGACAAAACACAATTTTTTATTATGAATTAGGGTCAATCCAAGAAATTCACAACTTACTGTAGTTCGTGAAAAGCAGATATAACTGACAAAAGTGGATACACACCTCTACTATTCCTGGGTATTGCATGACGTAGCCAATAATACGACGAGTTAAACCTTCGTAGATGGTACTATTTATGCTGCCGTCACCATTTATCCATGGTAATATAGGGTGATAAATATGCCTTTCACAAGCATGGCGGCAATCACTCTCCCTGCTGTCTTGTGATGGAGTAGACATTGCTTCCTTATCTCCTGGATTTTGACTGTGCATATGAGATGAGCTCGACTTGCTTTGAACACTAATAACTGTGACAGTGTGCCCATCACCAAGCATTTTTACAGTTCCCTGCTTACTAGACATGGCATGCTTCTCTTTCAGTATATTTTCGGCGCCTCCAGTCTCCACTAATTGAGAAGCTGGATCTCGTGAACAGCTGCAGTTGCTGTATTCTTCTGCAACTGTGCTTAGATGATACTTTGACTTATGTAATGAGTCAACAATCCGGAAACCATCATACGCGTTGACCTACAAAGCAATTGAGCACACATGGTGACTACCATATGAGTAAACAAGGATGAAATAACAGAAGCCATGGACAGCTTCTAATACGAAGTGATGCATTGCTCCAACAAATCAAGCCTTTAGCTCAAAAAGGAAAAGGCACACCAACGTGTGAACAGTCCATTTGGCTGCTGAAGATCAGCCAAGTACATAGAACACTAAAATCCTTATTAAGCAAAGGTAAAAAACACTGGATTTTAGAATGCTACGTGATCTGCACTTGGCTTTTCTCCATCTTACTACATCCGAAGTGCCTCTCATGTACAAGGTGCTACATTATCTCACATGCATTAAGCAGATATATGCTCCCTCTGTTATTTTTTATTTTTGTCTCGTAGATCAGCAAGGTCTCAAATAGACATGCTTGTCAAATATGAAACCATTTTCATTCGACAAACCAAATAGTTTATCCATATTAGGGGTCAAAACTATTAAGGAGTATTAGTATTGGTCTAGGAGCCCATATTAGACTAGATTTATTTTCCTACAACCAACAGCAAAACTACATTTTCTTAACTATGTTACCATCAACAAATTTCGATAGATAGGAAGAAATAATGTGTAAATGGGTAACAAGAATACAAGATTATACCAAAACACAGACACAGTAAATAGTCACCTAGAAGTAGAATGAAGTGAATTTCAGTTATCTCCTTGATAAGCACTAATGAATCTGTAGATAAATATGTAGACAACTAGTCTACGTACTATATGCAAGTTTACAGCTTTACCTCCATGGCCAGAAGAAATCTCTTGAGTGTATGAACAATCACATCAATTAACCGTGTGCCTGCGGTGCATAAGATCAAACAGAAATGAATTATACCTCCCAAAAACAAAGACCGTTATGCAAATGTTTATTCATGAGACAGCAGGTACCTAATTGGTGCAGTTCCTATGACAATTCTGTCAGACTAACTCCTCCTTCACCACCTTGATGAATAACACGAAATGCATTTCTGAACAGATCAGAAGACAATATGCATGATTCAGTTTGATTACAAGATGATGACTGTAACTGATCAGCATATGTTTTCATAGCATCCCAAGGCCATCCGTTATAAGAGTTCTCCAACTGAGATTCAGACATGATATGCCGACATGAACTGGAGTTACTTAAATACAGTAACGTGTTCTGGCTCTCAACCTGCGCATCAACATCATTTCTGCTCATTTCCCTGGCTGAACTAAAAATAAGGCACTCTTCGTCATGTAACACTTGTGTGAGATGGCTTGTTTGAATTTCCTCTTGATTCAGAGCAACTTGGATACCAGAGAAACCTTTTTCGCGGCGATAGCAAGGTTTGTGTTTCTTAGTCGCACTGCTTTCCTGTTCCACCATATCAGCCTTGCGTTTGTGAATGACATCGTACAGTGCAGTGGTATCTTCAACCAAAGAACTAGAGCCATTAGGCCCATCAGTGTCACCAACTCCTTCGCTTGGCAAGGAAGGTGAAATGGACAACTCTCTGACCAAACCAGAGAAAAGAGATGAACAATCTCCCCACATTCTACTTCTGGATACAAATAAATTCTATCGTCCGTAATGTTCTTTTGCTGCCTTTTAAGCCATTCAGAAAATTCAGAAGCCTTTTTTCCTGAACCAAATGGGAAGGGTGACTGAGAAGCCTCTAAAAAGAATTTCCGTGAAAGGGTGTATGGCTTTGTTCCATTTCCACTAACCTGTAAAGCATTGGGAGAAGTATGAACAACGGTACAAATTGGGAGAGAGTATGAACAACAGCACAAAATAACTGATATATTAAATCAAATTACACTTAAATCAATCTGCCTGCTACAGCTCATTACAGAACTGAAGGAGCACTATCAATCAACAGCACAAAATAACTGATATATTAAATCAAATTACACTTAAATCAATCTGCCTGCTACAGCTCATTACAGAACTGAAGGAGCACTATCATTCCTTACATTGATGACAGTGAATACGCTGAATAGACCAATAATCATTTTTAGATGTTAGGAAAAAAGATTATTCAACATAGCTCCACTACAAACTCAAGTGCTTATACCAAAGTAACAGTAAAGGCGAACTACACGACATAAACATAAGTGTGTGCAGGACTGATCACCACACAAATAAATCGAGACAACGTTTGGGCAGGCAATTCACCATATTTAGACTTGGGCATTAGAATGAATTTCCAGTTATCAACATCAGAACCAAACATGTACTTCAACGATGCACCCCGACCGAAAGCTTATATTTGTAGCTGTCCAGCCACAAGGCACCAGGCCCCGACGGATACACAGCAGAATTTCTGCGTGCGTGCTGGCCCATCATCAAACAGGACTTCGTGGACGTGTTCCGTCAGCTCTACGACCTGCGAGGTCGAGGTTTTGCCCGACTGAACCAAGCGCTGGTCTCCCTGCTGCCCACGCGTGCGGATGCGGCCAGCCTCGGTGATTACCGACCCATCAGCTTGATTCATGTGGTCGTCAAGCTCTTCGCCAAGACATTGTCGCTGTGCTTGGCCCCCAAGCTGAACACGCACATGAGTCCCAACCAGAACGCTTTCATCTCTGGCAGGATCCTCCACGACAATTACATCTTGGTCAGGCAGTCTGCTAAACTGCTGCATCAACTGGGAGCGCCTAGAGTACTTCTGAAGCTTGATTTGACGCGCGCCTTCGACTCCCTGTCGTGGCCGTTCCTCCTTGAGGTTCTGCGCCAATAGGGGTTTGGCGATCGCTTCATCAGATGGCTCGAAATACTCCTCACATCGGCGAACACAAGGGTTCTCATCAATGGCGAGCCAGGGCCGCCAATCTGGCAATGTTGCGGACTACGCCAAGGCGACCCTTTGTCGCCTCAGCTGTTTGTCCTCCCCGTTGACGTCCTGGGCAAACTGATCAAGCGGGCCATGGATCTTGGCATCCTGCAGCAACTGCACCCGAGGCGACAGATCCCGCCTATTTCGCTCTACGCGGATGATGTGGTGCTCTTTTGCCACCCATCGCAAGCAGACACACATGCCATCAGAGAAATACTCCACCTCTTCGGCAGGGTCTCGGGCCTCCAGGTCAACTATGCCAAGAGCTCAGCCTCGCTGCTCCATTGCGACACCGTCGACAAGATGATGGTTGCACAACACCTGGCCTGCCCAATTGTCGATCTGCCCATCACTTACCTGGGGATCCTGCTCACGCTTCGCCGCCTCACAGCGGCACAGCTGCAGCCTGTCGTCGACAGCTTGGCCGGCAGACTGCCCACCTGGAAGGCCAAGCTGATGAACAAAGCCGGACGGCTCGCCTTCGTCAAATCTGTGCTGGGTGCCATCCCGATTCATCAGGTGCTGGTCCACGCCCCGCCAAAGAAGCCACTCAAGCAGATGGAGAAAACCGAGCGAGGCTTCCTTTGGGCGGCCGCGAGGAAGCCAACGGCGGCAACTGCCATGTCAATTGGCGGCGTGTTTGCCGGCCGACCTCCCTTGGTGGCTTGAGCGTGCACGATCTCGAGCGCTCAGGTCTCGCGCTACGCCTGCGCTGGCTGTGGTCTCGCGCACCAACACAGGCAGGGCATGGAGCAACCTGGAGCTTCAGTTCTCGGAGGAAGAACGCAACCTCTTTCTCGTGTCCACCACCATGCTACTTGGCAATGGCGCCACTACCTGTTTTTGGGAAGATCGCTGGATTGATGGCCGTGCAGTTCGGGAAATTGCACCCCTGCTCTATGCGTGCGTGCACAAGCGACGCCGCAAAGCAAGAACGGTCGCTGAGGGCCTCCTCGACCACCACTGGGCGCAGGACATCTCCGGAGTGCCGGGAATTCACGAGATAGGCCAATACTTGCAGCTTTGGCAGGCCATCGAGGGCACCATCCTCACGGAAGAACCGGATCAGCTGCGTTGGCGCTGGACCTCTAACGGGAATTACTCTGCCAAGTCGTGCTACATGGCCATGTTCCAAGGATCGACGACCTCACCCTCTTGGAAGTTGATCTGGAAGAGCTAGGCTCCCCCAAAGGTCAAATTCTTCAACTGGCTTGCCGATCTTGATCGCTGCTGGACTGCCAATCGTCTCGAGCGCAGAGGGTTGCAGCACCATGCCATCTGCCTTTTGTGTGACCAAGACCCCGAGACCATGCGGCAACCTGATCAGCGGCTGCCCATTCTCGCGACAGGTCTGGCACGACACGCTTGCCTGCTACGCCTACCCTGCTCTGCTCCTGACGACAGCTCGACGAATCTGGTGGAGTGGTGGAAGGCAGCAAAGCAAGGCACCCCCAAAAGCCGTGCACAAAGGGTTGGCCTCGGCCACTCTGCTCGTGCCTTGGATGGTCTGGAAACAGAGGAACGCTTGCATCTTCGATGGTGACCACGCCTCTGTCAACGCCTGTGTGTGGCACGGATCAAAGAGGAAGCGATGCTATGGGCTCAAGCTGGTGCACTTGGGCTTAGGGACATCCTGCCTTCGACTTGGGATGTTCATTAATTGTATTTTGCTCTTTGCTTGCTTTCCTCCATAGGAGGAGTGTAACCAAAACTTCTATCTTTTTCAATGAAATAAAACGCAAAAGGTCGAAAAAAGAAATTGTAGATGTTGGTTTATGAAGTTACTTTCCTAATGGTGGTTTGTGATAGGACCATGTTTCAGACAAAAGTATAATTCTCATGATTGTAAAACCATGGTTAGCAAATTTTAAATCCTATGAAACTGCTATTTCTAAGTACGACTGTCACTATAGATTTCCTACAGCAAGAAATGACAGAAAACGTCTAGGTTCACATGCAATGAACCAAGAGCTGAGCTGGGTTCAGCATACTGGAAGAATAGTAGAGACTGGATAAAACTGCATAAGTTAGCAAATACTAACCGTGAACTTCTTCTCTTTGAGGAAGGAAAAGGCAGTGGCAATTTCACTATCTGAATAAAGCTGGAGAGTTGCTGTTTAAACAAGCTTGTACTTCTGATCTTGATGATGTGCTGAGAAAAAACCAACTCAGAAGCTCTATCGCATTTGCAACTGCTAAGGATTTGCATCCATCTCTTCTAGTAATTTTATCTTTGTTTGACCTTAATGACCTTTTCATGAGATATACACGGTAGGTCCACCCTTTTACTTGCATGGGATGCATTTGAATGTCTAGACAACTCTGCACGTTCACGTGATCCAGTTTCTGGAACTGCAGTGGTTGTACTTGTTGCACCTTGCATAACCTGATTAATTTAAGGTGAAAGACTGGTATTAAATAAGACATAGATTGGTAGTCAAGATTAAATAGACAATTACTTACCAGCTCTTTGTGCCCACTTGGAATTTCCTTATTGACATTATTATCATTATTGCTCTTTGCATTATTATGCCTAACTTCCCTGGTCTGGTTTAACTTTTCTACTCGAATGAATTTAAGGACTTCATCAAGTGCATTTTTTATTTCCGGATCTTCAAAATAATCCCAATTGATATCTCAGAGTCTGAAACTTCACAGTTCCCATGGCTAGAATTGGAATAATGGGAATGGCATTCGCTCACTTTCGATCTCCTTCCTCTCTGAGAAGGCTACATATTTCCGTTACAGCGTTTTTTTACATTTATGTTTTTTTTTAAGTATGCCATCCTTTTACAACATGTATGCGGTGCAGCTGGAAGATTCAGAGATAGATTTCCAATTAACATTTGGGTCCACGTGCTGCACAAATCTAGTGTATGCCATCAGCAGTTTTCTGCAGATAATAATAACCAATCAGGCTCAGCATCATGGAAAACATTGTTTAGCTCCAATGGCAAGGCTCCTACCGTGGATACAGAATGAAGCAATACCTGTTAGACTCATACGTCCACTGGAATTTTTTACCAGTGGATGTGGATGATGCAGAAATGCTCCCTGGTACATCCTCATCCTGGGTAGACTGGGCTGGTAGCTTTCCAACAGAACCACTGGCTTGTAATTTTTGTTTATAAACCTTTGGGTAACCTCATTAGAAGATCTTTTCCTTTTCTGACAGATCGATCCAGAACTAGCTCCTTGCTGCTTTTGAGTCGTGGAAAACCTGGGCTGTCTATTCTGAGAGGACGAAACACACAGCACCTACCATTAATAGAAAAAAAAGTCGCTAGTCAAAGATACTGAGCATGACCTATAAACGAAACAAATCAGACATAACAATATTTTAACAAGCATAATTAAACAATCAGGCTAGTTCGCTAGTCAAAATACTGAGCATGACCCTATAAACGAAACAAATCAGACATAACAATATTTTAACAAGCATAATTAAACAATCAGGCTAGTGATGGAGAGGATGGTTGGTCAAATTTTACATATAGTTTTTTCCATATATATTTAGTCAAACTTTACAAAGTTTCACTGACTAACCCAGAACACAGTGTCATTGAAAACGGACGGGGTAATTTATATTGGTCAAAACATGCCTTCCACGTACATGATTACGCAGTTTCCTCAATATGGACTGCCCGAAATCACAAAGTAAAAGGGACTATAACACAGAAGTTAAATAATAAAAAAGTGCAGAGCAAGGTCAAATACTTATCAGACTGAGAACGGGGCAATAGCCTAGTGGTTAGGGTCGCAGTGGCGCAACCTAACGACCAGAGTTCAACTCCCGTCGGGAAGCAGAATTTCTGGAATTCTCACAAGGTGGGCTTTCTATCTATGAATATACCACTGGTTGGGTTCATTTAAAAAAAAACTTATCATACTGGTCATGCAGATCACTAGATGAAGATTGAGGGAAATTCAAAGCATACCTGCTGTACAGAGAGATTCAACTCTCTTGCAATTACAAGACAATCTTTATAAGGAATTCTTCCCTCCTCACTGATGTTCATAATACGCTTTTGTAACTCCAGCCAGTTGTTCAATTGTCATCACTCTACGAGAACTCCATGAACGAGGAATGAGACCTGCAAGAAACAGGGTATGATAAAGAACTCCATAAGCTAGAAGAACTGCAGACACCAGACACCAGACGCCAGACAATATTGTTTGAAGTAGATAATGATGGGTTTCCAAGAGTAGACACTGGAGCAAAAATGTGTGCTTGCAGGTGACAATTGTTATAGGGTCAAGAGGAATGTAGAAGCACGGAATTAGAAAGCCAAATCAGTAATGAAGATATCAAGAACCCGGAAGCAGGTTCAAGAACTCTGATACTGACTACAGTTAGGCAGCAGCAATGAAGACCCCAATTGCATACTCATGAAGCAGTTAACAGCAACAGCGGCGGCGAAATATGATATTGAGTTCGTATAGAGGGTAAATTGGAAAGCAACCAAAACTACAAACAGGACCGGCCATTGCACATTTCAAATGAGCAGGAACATCTTTTGTGAGGGTAAAATAGCATATGTTCATTTGAAATGCTAACAGGTAAACCAAAAGTACAATGTTACTACTATGAGATAATATTGCAACGATGAATAGCAATTGATGACAAACCTCAGGTACAGAGCAGCCAGGGAAGGCACTTCAATGGTTCAGCAAAGCCAGCTGTTAAATAGCAGTACTCTAATGTTTCCCAGTAAGCACACAACAAACTCCCTGCTTTGAAAGCACAAAATCATGCCGAATTTTTGGATGATGATTCACATTAACGTAGGATGGTGGAAGAATTCTTCGTGTAGGTTCCTCAATGTAAGGCCTGAGCTCCATTGCATGTGTAGGCACAGCAGTCTGATGCTACACCCCCACTCATCTACAGGTTCTTTTGCAAATTGGACCAACTAGCAAACATAGACACACAAGGTGCAGAACTGAGTCAATACAAATATGCTCCATCCTAGTGAATTAAGATATCATGCAATCCGAATTGCAATCAATCATGAAACTTGACTTTACAAAATAAGAATATGCAACATATGAACCTAAAATAACTCATCTTTGTATTCTTCTTACCTTAGTTTGAAAAAAAAAACACCTAAGTTTCTAGATTCTTGCAATGTTAACTGCAAACACTAAAGACAAATAACATTAACCTTGAGCTTATCTAAAATGTTAATTAAGCGTGAGAGTTCGTCCCTTGGCATGAGTATCCATGAGCTGGTTGTACTCCTTGGTAGGAATTTCTGAAAGCACTTTAGTTATCATGTTATCGATCTTCTTCGCTGATCCCACAACTTGTAGGAAGAGTTCAACAGGCATTTCATTAATAGCTGCTGCCATCGAAAATAAAAGACATGATTGATTAAGGTCCTGTTCATGATGCTCCTCCTTTGGAATAACCAGATGGAATGCAGCAATTTGGCAAACCACTACATAAATCCACAGAAATGTATGGAACAGCTTTGCCCGAATCATTTTCGCACCTATGAATCCATTGGCATACATAGCTTCTATTATTGATGATTTTTTATGTTTAACTCTGCCTGTGGAATCATCAGACGGGGAATAAACCGTCTTATGTTGATTTTGCTTCAACTTTTAGCTGCTGCACCAGAACGAGTTTCAGTATCAAAGTTCCGTCGTCTGATCCTAATTTGATTCACCAGTTCCTCTGACAAGTCGCCAACAGAATAATGCAGTATTACATCAATGAGACAACTGCTAGCGTAGTTCGTAACCAGAGGGACACTAACTTTGATACATTTACAGCTGCCCTCTTGCTGAAGCTTCTTCAAAGTGCGATCAATGTCTTCCTATCCATCCTTTCTCCATTTTCCTTTCCGAGCCTCTCTAAACATTTATGTAATTCCACCTTTAGTACAAACCTCTGTTTCTGCAAAAGAGACAAGGGTGTTACAGAACAATGGAAGGCAATCAGGCATGCAAGGGTGCACGGTCAACATGTGCATGCATTTGTGAATGACAACAACGGTGATGCTCCTTGCGAGTTGACTAAGATAAAACTATCAAGTGCTTCATTTTTCGAGAAAACGCAAATGACATTTGCGTTTTATTTCATTGAAAAGGTAGAGTGTAAAGATACAGGCCTCCTACGAGGAAGATTGTAAGATACTATAATGAATCAATTAACATCCCAGGTCTGCAGGATGATTGCTTTAAGCCCTAACGCGCCTGCCCGTGCCCACAGGGCTGCCTCGTCTCTGATCTTCGCCATCAGTACCTGCACGGATGGTTGGGCTCGGTTGAAGACGCAGTCGTTGCGGTGCTGCCCAACGATTTGCAGATTGCAGCCCTTTTGTGCATTGGCTTGGGTGTTCCCTGTCTCGCGGCTTGCCACCAAGTGTTCAGCATTGCCTCATTGTCAGGTGGCCGGCATGAAGGCCGAAGCCAGGACAATATCTCATACCAGACTTGCTTGGAGAACGGGCAGGCCAGCAATCGATGATGCATCGTCTCCGGTTCTTGGTCGCAAAGGGGCAGCGTGGCGGGTGCTGGAGTCCACGTCGAGCCAGCCGGTCGGCGGTCCAACAACGATCGAGCTGGGCGAGCCAGTGGAAGACCTTGACCCGCGGCGGCGCCCAGCATTTCCAAATCAGCTTCCAGGAGCCACATGTGACGGAGCCCCTGGAAGGTGGCAAGGTAGGCAGATTGGGCGGAATGTGTGCCGCTCGTGGTCCACTTCCAGATCATGCGATCGGGTTCGGCAGTTAGCGCGATGTGCTCGATCCCAACTCAGGTATGCCGAGGTGCTGTGGCTGTCTCCAGCCCAGTGGTGCGCCTGTAACCCATCCGCGAAGGTTCGAAGCTTGCGTCAGCGTTTGGAGATGCAGGCATACAGCAGATGCGCAATCTCACCGACGGACTTCCTGTCGATCCAGCGGTCCTCCCAGAAGCGTGTGCTCTGTCCATCGCCGATCGCCATCGTGGTGGAGGCGAAGAGGGCACGCTCGTCCGGTGAGAATTGCAGGTCGAGGACACTCCATGACCTTCTCGTGTGCAGCTGAACCAGAGCCATCTCATGCGCAGGGCAAGCCCGGTGCGCTCCAGGACATGAATTCCAAGGCCCCCATGTGAGATTGGCCGGCAGACGCAGCGCCAAGCAACTAGGCAGTTGCTGCCGTTGGCTTTGGCTTGGCCTGCCCATAAGAAACCTCTTTGGATCTTTTCCAGGAGTTCGAGAATTTTCCTCGGCGGCCCGAGGACGAGCAATTGATGGACGGGGATCGCGCTGAGCACCGCTTTGACGAAAGCAAGGCGGCCAGCTTTGTTCATCAGGTGTGCCTTCCATGCTGGGAGCATTGCTGCGGTTCTGTCGACTACAGGTTGCAGCTGGGCCGCCGTGGGTCGCCTGATGGTAAGTGGGATGCCCAGATATGTGAGGGGAAGTTCCACCACGGGGCAGCCAAGCAGGTCCACGCTCGGGGCGGCATCGTCCAGGTCACAGCATAGTAGGGTAGCCGAGCTCTTCTGATAGTTCACGAGCAGGCCGGAGGCGCATCCAAAGAGCTGTAGTATGCTTTTCACAGCCAGGACGTCCGTCAGTGTGGGGTGACAGAATAAGATCAAGTGCTTCATTCATTACAAATAAAAACAATGAAGAGGAATAAATAAATGATAACATGAAACATTGTAAAGAATAAGAGGATATTATATACGACAGTTGTATTTTAACAGATGGTTCATATGAAAAAAATGGATGACGGATACTTAGCAGGCAACCTCCAACATGTGTAGAATCCTTCTTTGCCGTTGATCATCAGAAGTTGAAGGGGGGCACCGATGCCTCTTTTTTTTTTGAATATGCCTCTTGTTGCGACCCAAAGCAAGTGTATCTAAAAGAGAAGAGAAAACATGTGATTATCTACATTGAAGTGACCTCGTTTCGGAGGAGGTTGCCCAGGGGGCGTATGCACACACCCAGGATCCAGGAGACATTGCGGCTTAGCATAGGCGAGGGGCTTTTCTGCTCCCTCTTCCTTTTTTCGGTTTTTCCTCAACAACTTTGGCTTATGCAAGCCTTTTTTGTAAATACTTTTTCTCTTCTATCTAATCGGGTGGCAGGATCAACTGCCTTAAACTAAAAAAAAACTCAAAATAGTGACCAGTATTTTCTCTCTGCAACCTATCTATATGACCAGAACATGTGGTTTTGCGCAATTTAATCATTTTATTAGTAAGGCCCTCATGTATTTTGAGATTCAAAATTTGTGTACAAACATTTATTCAGAACGAAAAAATATTGATTGACTGGCACAAAAGTGGTACCAACTGATTCGAATCAGAAAATTCTTTAATATAACCATATGGTTTTACCGTTACTATTAATATTTGTAGAAGAGATTAATGGTCAAGATTAAAGAAGACCATTCTAAGTCAAACCACGCCTTACAAAAAAATAATGCAGAGACTACAGACAAAAAGGGCCACAGATAAGTCAAAACAGAAAATTGTTCGCAAAATCAAGATTGACAAGATACTTCTTTTTGGCTGAAAAAGGTGAGCCCCCATAGTAAATTTTAGTAAGAGAGAAAATAATCACAAGAGAAGGGGGTGTACAGGGGGGCATACACCGGAGCAAAAGGTTACAGACTGTCTAACAAACTAATGAGGGGGGACTCTACAATGATCCTTCATTTTGTAAGAAAGAAGGAAAATTCCCTTTTGAAAGAGAAGGACCAAGGGCCCAAACTAGGTAATACATTGTCAACAAAAAATAGCGTTCCTAAGCTTCCAGGTAGACCAAGTTGCAGTAGCAAAAGCTTCCATGAAGGTTTGTTAAAAATGAGTTTGGCCGAAAAGAGCATGCCAGTAAAATCCTGATCATCATTGAGCTGAATGCTGAGTGGGGACATATTAGGTGGCTATTGCTTAAATGTTGCAAATGTGTGAAAATGATGACTAAAAAGTTTAAACTATCTGAAAAATATAGGGGAAGCCGTGTTCAAAATCCCTGCAAACCTCATTGTATTAAGTGAACAGAGATTGCAATGTTCACAAGGTATATGTCTTTTTCAATCTCACAAATAAAATTGATTTTGATCTTCATATTTGCATGTTTTCAGCACATACTGTTCCATATGTGCAATAAATTTGGGAACTCATGCACGTGATTTTGTTGGATCTATGAGCTATCAAAACTCAAAGTTCAAATCCAAAGATAATTCGAGTTCTAGACAGTAGCACGGCACAAATAGTCAGATACCACAAGCTCTTATGGCAGCTTGTAGTTCCCAAACAAATGTTGAAGTACAGGGTCTTAGAGAATACACAGTTAGCAACAGAAATTTAGATAGCTTTACCTTTCTTGACCCCAACACAAGCTTCATGGTTGCTTTGGACGTAATGTCCAACTGCTTCATCGTGGCATTCCTCTTCAAACATGAGTTTGTTATTAACAACAAGGTCACCATGCAGGCTGTCAGGTCCTCTAGATGGAACTGATGACCATACATTGGAACAGCTGGCATTATCATCTGGGAGCCCCTCGATACTTTGCAGAGCAATAGCAGATTTGTAGTGGAGGAAATCTTTTTTAGTCCAAACTCGGTACTGAGATATCTTATGTTTAACTTCACGGCCAAAAGTCAAACTGAATCTTTCGCACATGGATGACACTCGTTCATGAAGCTTACTTGAATTCTTGTGCCCAAGACGTTTGCCAAGCTAATTGGATGTTATACGAGA
>QRDG01000280.1:457321-539561 GCA_012064385.1 Puccinellia tenuiflora | reverse complement strand
GTATAAACGGTGTCGTTGGATTCGCCTTGCAAAATTCTTTCATCTCTTATATTACTATCCTAATTTTATGGACATATTATTAATACGAATCATGGTCAAACATGTATGTCGTTGACCAGCGAAATTTAAGGGCGCTTTATATTTTGGGACGAAGGGAGTAATAGATTACAGCACGAGTGTAGCATGGCAGCTTAATATTCTGTGAAGTCTTACACCAAATACATTGTTTTTTTTCTTATTATTAAGGCAATACATAGTCAAGCTATAATTATAAGTTCTTAGTTACCTATCCATGGTTTTGGTTGTTTTTTAAATATGCCCGACTTAGTTGTCTATGCATGACTGTATCTGCTGCCATGGTGGTCTCTAGTCTGGCCTTTCCTGTCTTAAAATTGGAGGGTAATGTCTTGGCTCTGGGGTCACAGCTACACCACCTGCTCTGCTTCTGTTTGATTGATAAAATCCGGACCTCGGACCTGGGGGCACGGGTATTGCACCATTGAGCTAAGACAAAATGCAAGTTTCTCGCAGGAACTGAACAAGCAGGGACGGAGCCAACAAGATGGTCACAAGCGTAGGTTTCAGTATCATTGGTTTGGTGCTTTTTCATGTCTAGAATATTCAACATTAGCATCACCTTATCATCAACTTCGGCATGGAATTCTTCGACAAGCTGTGCGTCTCTTAGCCTATGCAATACCTGAAGAAAAAGAAGTCCCAAAACAATCTATGAGGACGGAACCGGAGGGAAGTAAAGAATATATGCAGTACAACATGATAAATGTACTTACATTTCTCATGCTCTATGTCCATTTGTCATCTTGTAACCTAAATGAACTTTTATGTCTGACACAACAAGAGCCTATAGGGAAATAACTGCACTAGTCAGCAAGCGTGCAATCCAGAAACGAAATACAACAGGTATCAAATGGAAAAAGAAAGTAACAGTTGACCTTTCCACTGGCATTTTCAAGTTTGTCACATATGGCTTCCATTGCTGAAAGATAATCATGAACGGATATGTCATTCTTGAAATTTACACCAAAGCTCCATCTTCTTGAGCATCTATATTGGTCTCTTCATTGGGTTCATTAGTCCCCAGCTTTGTAATCTCAATTCTTTGGTGTGATTCATGTTCATGTCCTTGGCATATCGGGACAGATATGTGAGTTGGTGTTTAGTAACCTTCTTATTCCGTGAAGCCTCAGCCCCATTGTCTTTATCCTTTATGATAGTTTGTTGGCTAACTATCAACCGCTGTGATGCAAGTGTCTTTACATAAATGGAAGTTCTTTGGTTGGATCTCAAATTTCTTGGCTAAATCTTTCTGCGTTACACAAGAAGTCCTATGGCAAAAATTCAACAGGAAGATACAAATTATTGCAGGCGTTGCAACTGAAGCCATAATATCTTATTGCCTATTTGCAACACATTATGGAAACAAATAACAAGTTACCAACAAAAGAACTAACGGCCAATAACTATCGTGTTGGAAAATGTTTATTATGCTTTACAGATATATGTGTGCCGATGTTCAAAAGCATTTGTAGGGTCTTAACAAATCAATGTTTAACATGC
Source organism: Puccinellia tenuiflora (assembly GCA_012064385.1). Classification (NCBI taxonomy): domain Eukaryota; kingdom Viridiplantae; phylum Streptophyta; class Magnoliopsida; order Poales; family Poaceae; genus Puccinellia; species Puccinellia tenuiflora. The sequence goes on along the minus strand of QRDG01000280.1, from coordinate 537,983 downwards.
AATACACCTAGACGTCGGCGGTTAAATTTCAGAAAATGAACTTTAAGCTACCTATAAACTTGGTAAGTGAGACAGTGAACCTCAACTTTTAGCAGCCGACTTTAATCAAAACAAACCTACCACATGACTTACTTAAACTTTAAGAAACAAACTTTAAATGTGTCAAAGTAGCCGATGTGGGACTAAAACTTATTTGGCTGGCAAAGAGTGAAGTAAGTACACGAGAGAGAGAGAGCACCTGGCTTCCCCGATATGTTCTAGCGTCTTTCTCTGCGTGTCAGATAGCCTCGAAGAGGAGTGGCGGTGGTCGTATAGCCCCAGGAAGTTATCCCTGAGATCCGGGTTGGCGAGCAGTCCGGGGCACCGGAAATTCCGGTGTAATCCTCGGATANGCTCCCTTGCAACGATCTACAACATTTCCCTGTGTAGCGAACAATGATTTGAATAAAGGGAGATTAGGGAATATGCTGGGAGAGGTTTTGAGGGGATTGGGTAAAGGTAGGGGATTCACCCAATCCCCATAGGGATTATCCCCACTACTCCCCTAGAAAACACTAGTACAAAACATGGCCTCAGCGGGGGAGAAACCAACGCGGGGATCTGCAGTAGTCACCGGCACCGGAACGAGGACCAAAGCGCGGCCGATCTGGCGACTGGCAGCGGTGTTTATTTTGTTTTTCGAAAACTCGACACCATTGTTTTCCGCAAACCCTAGTTGTTGTTTTTTCTTTTTTGAGGGGAAGGCAATCCCTAGTTTTTTTTTTTTTTGAGAAAAGGCAATCCCTAGTTGACGACAGGTCGGAGCGCAATGCATCTGCTCAATGCACACTTATGGGCCGGCCCATAGGCGGATTAGCTCGTTTACGAGCGCGAGATTGGGCAGCGCTGCTCGTGGGTGGGTCCCACCCCCAAGTGGTCTTCTTCCTCCTTCGGGCTTGTTTGGTACGGGAGTATTTAAGTGGATTAGTGGGGATTAACCCGGCCCATCCCCAAATCCTCCGATATCCCCGGAAGCTCATTTGGTACAAGAGTATTGGACCGGTTTCATCCCGACGTATCCCCGACAATACCCGAGATATCCCTGATCCACTACCCCCACCTCGCGTTTTATCCCGAGCAAGAGGGGTGTCGTGGAGGCCGCCGCCGCCTCTGTCTCCCGTCAGCGCGCCTCCTCCCCTCTCTCTCCCCTCCGCACGCCGCCACTCCAATCCTCTTCTCGCCGGCGCTAACCGGCCCGTCTCTATCGTCACCCTAGCCACGCCCCAGCTCCACCCCAACGCCGCCATGCCTCTCGATCTCGAGCCGAGACATGCTCGCGGCCGCGTAGCAGCTCGCCGTCCTCGGATCCCACCACGCACAAGAGGTGTTCCTCGCCGGCGGCCATGTGCAGCAGTGTTGTCATCGTCCTATGCCTGAGCAATAACGGCGGCCAGAATCAACTGCTCGTATTCGTTTCTCTGATTGCTTTTCATGTGTGTGTATGTGTACTGCTCCTTGCAACGATCTACAACATTTCCCTGTGTAGCGAACAATGATTTTGAATAAAGGAGATTAGGGAATATGTTGGGAGAGGTTTTGAGGGGATTGGGTGAAGGTAGGGGATTCACCCAATCCCCATAGGGATTATCCCCACTAATCCCCTAGAAAACACTAGTACCAAACATGGCCTTCGTGGGATTTGCTGAAAGGAAGACGGCGGCGCAGCCGGAGGAGAGCAAAGCCCAAGGGCGCAGACGGCCGCGAGGCACGGCGACGCCGGCAAGGCCTCGGACAGGACCCGCCGGAGACAGGGACGGCGCCGCGAGCGGCAGCGAGCAGCGACGTCGCCGGTGGAGGCGAGGGAGCAGGGTTAACAGGTGCGGGTGGGGGGCCATATCGAGGTGACCGCCGCTCGGATTAGGCAGCTTCCTTGCAGGAGGTGGGGACGCCGGCGGCGAGCGGCAGCGAGGCGCGGCGTCGCAGCCGGAGGAGAGGAACACGGCAGTGGAAGGAGAGGAGAGGAAGGCGGCGGCCCAGAAGAGGAAGGTGGTGGCCCAGTCGGAGGAGAGGAAGGGAAGGCGACGGCGGGAGTGAGCCCCTCTTCTTCTTCCCGTCGCTGTCGGAACGGGCACATGGGCTTATCGGAATTCGCTCGACAGTTTCGATCCTGTCGCGTGCGCGTAAGGTAGACAAGCCCGCCCATAGGTGCACCTGCTCTCTTTTTTTCGTTTGTTTTTTGTTGTTTCATTCTTCCTTCTTCTTTTTCGTTTTTTTTTTGTTTCTTTTTATTCGCCATTTTGTTTCTTTTGGCTGTTTATTTTTTCTGTTATTATTTTATGTTTTCTTTTTAGATGTTATTTTATTTTTAGTTTAAATTTTCATTTTTTGAAAAAAGTTGTTCATATTTCAAAAACTGTTCAAAAATAAATTTTGTTCATAAAGTTTTTTCTGTTCACTTTTTAAAAATCATTCAAAAATAATTTCCTTTCATTTGTTTCACTTTTTTTAAATTGTTCAACAATAGATTTCCTTCACCGTCCATTTCAGTTGGGTAAAACTTTGCAACAGTTGATGCATGATGTTCATGCTTTTATTACTTAACTAGATCCTTTCTACGTTGTGAAAAGTTGCTTGATTATCAAATAGAAGGATAGATACTTCTACATTGGATATTTAAATCACCTCTAATAAACTTTATACGGTTTCATGTCTCCAAAGCATCATTCATGAAAGATTTTGAGTTATTGATCCATCATGTTTAATCATTGTTTATGTTAGTTTTAAAAATGATTCATATTTCTTTTTCGTTTTTATTTTTTTGTTTGTTTTTTCTTTCTTCTTTTATGCTTTCATTTTAGATATTATTTTTAATGAAAATTGTTCATTAAAAAAACTTTTTTTGACAATCCCTAGTTGCCGACAGGTCGGAGCTGGAGCGCCTACCTATCAACCAGTGCATCGATAACCTGCTTCTGCATACCCTGTGCCATCTTCCCCTCCGGTCTAGGGCCAGAGCCTACGCGTTGCCGTGTATCCCCAACCGCTCACGCCTATGGGACGACCATAGAGGCCACACACCACAGGGGCGGAGGCAGGGGGACCAGCAGGGGACCGCCCCCCCCCCCCCCAACATTTAAGGATTTTTTTATACACCGCACATCGCCTGAGGGTCCTGCTTGTCGGCTCCGGCGGCCGAGCGGGAGCAACGCCATGGAGCGAAGCTTTCTGTCCAGCAGAGAAGAATAACGGGATTGGATGAAAGGACTAGTGGGCTGGACTTGATTATTGGGCTTAAGTGCATCCATTGGTGTCTCATGCAGACTTGTGTGAAAGGCCCATCAACTGGTTCACGCCTGTAGGTTCTTTTTTTGGGGACCATTTCAGTTTTTCTCATGTTCTTAATAGTTGTATTTAATTTGTGCCTTCAGAATTTTAGACTCTAATTTTTTTCCCGGCTAACCATAGTTCCTTGGTCCGCCACTGCTTTTGATACACGCTATTTTGATCTGTTGATCGTGTAATATTTTGATATTCTATTTCGGTGATCTTAGTATCGGCAGGTTTTTGCCCTGTAGTGGATGTTTTGATGCCGAGCATCCATCAACAGGTTTCTGTCGATGTGGGGGCACTTTCTCTTTCCCCGTATCTTCTGTTTGCTTTGACAATGTATTTCCGTTATGAAAATTAATGGAAAGGAGAGTAGCCCGGTTAAAAAAAATCTTCCCATTTTTTGATTTTTTTATATATTTGTGAGTTTCTTTTTTGATCGGCCCCCCTCAAACAATTTTCCTGCCTCCGCCCCTGACACACCACACCAGACCAAACCACAGGCTACTCGTCCCAAACAAGGCAGCAGCTGTCCCAGCAGAAGCCTACAAGCAGACACACCCTACGGGGAGCGCCGACGCATCATCGCCCCCAGCCCTATCAGACATCGGTGCTGCTAACCACGAAGACACCACCACAAGCAGCCAAAAAGTCTACACAACATAACACCATCCAGGCAACACTATAACCAGACACCGGCCGCCTGAACGGAGACCGTACACAGCTCATACAAAGAACACAAGAAAGCCACCGACTCCTGCCAACACACACAAGCACATCCGTCCAGCGGGCAAACATGACAGCAGACTGAGCGTACACATCCTTACACGAAACAAAGCATCACACCAATAGCACCCACGACTCCAAAAGAGGCATCATCGCCGTGAATCCTCCCGCTGCTGAAGAGCACACTAGTAGGGAAATGCTTATAAAAAGCAGACTACTAGTAGCGTGCATATAATGGCGCACGCTACTACTACGCGCTAGCGTGCGCACAGCCCCCACTAGTAGAAAACAGGCCTTTCGCCCGGGCCATTAGTCGCGGACGTGTCTCAACCCGCGACTAAAAGTCCGGCCACGTCGCTCCGAAATCTGCGGCCCATTTGTCGCGGTTCGTTAGGAACTTTTTGTCGCGGATTGAGATACCAACCGGGACAAATGGCATCTGCGGCCGCCGCGAACATGTGCCCCCACCTTTTGTCCCGGTTCGTGTCTCGAACCGGGAGTAATACCGCGCCTTCCCGCGACGGTTCGTGATTCGAAGGCCTTTGAGTTCCCGCGCTTGATCACACGGGGAAACGAAGAGGTTGATCACACGGGAAACGAAGAGGTTGATCAAATTAATGGATTTTGGGAACACGGTTGGATTAATTACCACGGCCTCCTCATCTCCCTTGCTATCTCTATATAAGAGAGCTACAGTGCCATTTGCCAAATGCACCATCTCCTCTCTGTAATCTCTCTACTCAAAAATCCTCTCTCGAATTGCTGTCGCGCGCCATGGAGCCACTTGCGCGCCCACCTCGATCCCAGGTGTTCCACTACAAGGACGACGCCGTCAACATGAACTTCAAGGTCGTGGTCACTCTCCGCGCATCAACCATGGAGAGATGGATCCGCGACGTCAAGAGGCGCTACCTCGACGCCGCACCGAAGAAGATCGTGGGCCTCGACTGCGAGTTCACCGACGCCGCACCCAAGGAGAGGCAGCGTGCCGCCAGTCCTGCAACTCTCCGTGGAGACCGACACGTTGGTGTTCCATATTTGCTACGCTGATCGGGTGCCGCAGGCCCTCAAGGACTTCTTGATGGACAAAACCATCAAATTCTGCGGCGCGGCTATCAACAACGATCAACGTATGCTGGAGCCTTACGGAATTCATATTCCATCCGCCGTCGACCTCCAGCGGGCCGTTCACCCTAACCCAACGTACCCTAATCTTCCGAGTCTCTATGCTCTAGCCAATTTTACTATTGGCACAACGCTTCAGAAGAAGAAGAAGATCAAAAACAAGAAGAAGAAGAAGAAGAAGAGAAGGAGGACGAGAAGAAAAAGGAGGAAGAAGAGGACCTCACGAGAGGCTGGGGCAACTTTCCATTGAGCTTTTATCGCATCAAGTATGCCGCTCTGGACGCTCGCCTAGGCTACGAGATTGCTAGGAGGTGTCTCGGTGGTATGTGCGTATGTCTCAATGTGTCGATCTAGATCGTCTCAACAATAATTGTCATATATGAGACGTTTGATTGAAATTATAAAAAGTTGTGTGATCTTTGGATTTATTTAGCACTTGTTTTCACTTTATATTGTTAATTATCTCTGTACCGTACTAATATTCAGCAATAGCAAGTTTGTGCACGTATCAAAAGTAATTTTTTTATTATAAAGAGTTCTACACATTCTAAGGATTTTGTAATGACTAAAAATTTGTTGAATTTGGCCAAGTGGATCAAAAGTTATGGAATTTCGAAAGTTAAGGATTTAAAACTCTCTCTCTGTCGATCCCTCTCTCTTCTATTCCAAAAGTGTACGGTATGTGGTAGCGTAGAAATATACGAAAACTATTTTGAAATGAAGAAAAGAAATAAATAAAATGAAAAGAAAATGAATTCTCTGCCGCGGCAAAGAAAACTGTCCAAATTTCTGCCGCGATCATTAGTCGCGGCCTGGTATACGAGCCGCGACAAAAGCTTGTGACCCTGTTTTGGTGGCCTTTTGTCCCGGTTTGTATCTCAAACCGGGACAAATGGTCTGGCCCTATATATATGCAGCCCCTCTTCCCCCTCCGCGACACTCTCTTGTTTTTTTTCCTGGTGGGAGGTGGTGTAGGTTTGTGCTAGTTTTTTTTTTCTACATATGCACTAGAGGTGTTCGGTGAAATGCCTGTTAAAGCGATGCCACTTGAGTTCACACAAAACAAACATGATATGAGGTGTCCGAGCCACACTTAAGCTTCCTCCTCTTTGTTTCCAAGTTTCCTAAAAGGTTAGCAACTACTTTCTCGTTTAGACCACGCGGTACTAATTTTAGCATCGTGATTGCGTTTGATATATAGTTGCATGATGCATATGGGCCACCCATGGATGTACGGTGACCGACGCTCTGGCGCTTATAGAGAAGGCGTGCGTTCTTTTATCGTTGTGGCCGAGGCGAACAAGCGGCGGGATGGTTTTATGTGTTGTCCGTGTGTCGAATGTCGGAATGAGAAGGATTACACTTCCTCAAGAGTCATTCAGAGCCACCTGCTTCGGTCCGGTTTCATGTCCGGCTATAATGTTTGGACCTATCACGAGAAAGAGGGGTTATGATGGAAGACGGCGATGAAGAAGAGAACGATGATGACAACTACCGATCTATGTTCCCTGAATACGCTGATACCGCAATGGAAGACAATGAAGAAGAAGGAGGTGAAGAACGGGCAGCATATGAGCCCGCTGATGATCTTGGTCGGGTCATTTCTGATGCAAAGCGAGACTGCGACACAGAAAAGGAGAGGTTGCAGTTCGAGCAGATGTTACAGGACCACAACAAATTGTTATACCCAACTTGTGAAGATGGCCAGAAGAAGCTGGGTAGAACACTAGAATTGCTGAAGTGGAAGGCAGAGACTGGTGTGACTGACTCGGGATTTGAAAAGTTGCTGGTACTAATGAAGAAGATGCTTCCAAGAAATAACGAATTGCCCGCCAGTACGTACGAAGCAAAGAAGCTTGTCTGCCCTCTAGGATTAGACGTGCAGAAGATACATGCATGCCCTAATGACTGCATCCTCTACCGTGGTGAGAAGTACGAGAATATGGATAAATGTCCGGTATGCACTGCATTGCGGTATAAGATAAAAAAAGATGACCCTGGTGATGTTGAGGGCGAGCCACCCAGGAAGAGGGTTCCTGCCAAGGTGATGTGGTATGCTCCTATAATACCACGGTTGAAACGTTTGTTCAGAAACAAAGAGCATGCCAAGTTGTTGCGATGGCACATGGAAGACCGTAAGAAAGATGGGATGTTGAGGCACCCGGCTGATGGTCGGCAGTGGAGAAAAATCGAGAGGGAGTTCCCGGACTTTACAGGTGACGCAAGGAACTTATGGTTTGGTCTAAGTACAGATGGCATGAATCCTTTTGGGGAGCAGAGCTGCAGTCACAGCACCTGGCCCGTGACTCTATGTATCTACAACCTTCCTCCTTGGTTGTGCATGAAGCGAAGTTCATTATGATGCCAGTGCTGATCCAAGGCCCGAAGCAACCCGGCAACGACATTGATGTGTATCTAAGGCCATTAGTTGATGAACTTTTACAGTTGTGGGCCGAACCAGGTGTACGTGTGTGGGATGAGCACAAACAGGAGGAATTTGACCTACGAGCGTTGCTGTTCGTAACCATCAATGATTGGCCTGCACTTAGTAACATTTCAGGACAGACGAACAAAGGATACAGTGCATGCACGCACTATTTAGATGAGACTGAAAGTATATATCTGGATAAATGTAGGAAGAATGTGTACCCGTACAATCGTCGTTTTCTTCCGCACAGGCATCACTTAAGGAAAAAAGGCAAGCATTTCAATGGCAAGGAAGAAACCCGGACGAAGCCTGTCCCCCGTAGTGGTGCTGATGTATTTGGTATGGTCAAGGATTTAAATGTAATCTTTGGAAAGGGTCCTGGCAGAGAACCTGTTCCGAATGACGCTGACGGACACGCACCCATGTGGAAGAAGAAATCTATATTTTGGGAGCTAGAATATTGGAAAGTCCATGAGGTCCGCTCTGCAATCGACGTGATGCACCTGACGAAGAATCTTTGCGTGAATATTCTAGGCTTCCTGGGCTTATATGGGAAGTCAAAAGATACACCGGAAGCACGGGAGGACCAGCAACGTCATAAAGGACGAGACGGCATGCATGCAGGGCAGTTTCAAGGGCCTGCCAGCTACGCTCTTACCAAAGAAGAGAAGGAAATCTTTTTTGAAGTCCTTTTCAGTATCAAGGTCCCGTCTGGCTTCTCGTCGAATATAAAGGGAATAGTAAATATGAAAGAGAAAAAATTCCAAAACCTAAAGTCTCATGACTGCCACGTGCTTATGACGCAATTGCTTTCGGTTGCATTGAGGGGAATTCTACCAGAAAATGTTCGACTAGCCATTGTGAAGGTATGCGCATTCCTCAATGCAATTTCTCAGAAGGTAATCGATCCAGAAAGTCTAACAGGGTTACAGATTGATGTGGTCCAATGTCTGGTCAGCTTCGAGTTGTTGTTCCCGCCATCCTTCTTCAATATTATGACGCACCTGCTAGTTCACCTAGTCGAAGAGATTAGAATTCTCGGTCCTGTATTTCTACACAATATGTTCCCCTTCGAGAGGTTCATGGGAGTCTTAAAGAAATATGTTCATAACCGTGCTAGGCCAGAAGGAAGCATCTCCAAGGGCTATGGAACAGAGGAGGTCATTGAGTTTTGTGTTGACTTTCTTCCTGACCTGAAGCCGATTGGTGTTCCTGAATCTCGGTATGAAGGAAGGCTGACTGGAAAAGGCACACTAGGAAGGAAAACAACGGTATGTAGGGACGCGCTTTGTTTCACTCAAGCACACTACACAGTTCTACACAATTCCACCGTGGTTGCTCCGTATATCGAGAAACACAAGAATATTCTACGCGCCGAAAACCCGGGGGAGCATGAATCCTGGATTAAAGGGGAACACGAGGCGACTTTCGGCAGTTGGTGGCAGACACATCTCATGAATAACAACACTTGTTGGAGATCAGCTGTACTTGTTGGCCAGGTTACCATCGTCGACTATATGTACTTTCCAAGGGTACGAGATAAATGGGAATACATTTTACACGATCTCACAAGATAAAAAGAGCACCAACCAAAACAGTGGTGTCCGCTTTGATGCAACAGACGACAATGGGAAGAAGGACACATATTATGGATACATAGAGGAGATATGGGAACTTGACTATGGACCTACTTTTAAGGCCCCTTTGTTTCGGTGCAAATGGGTCAAGCTGACAGGAGGCGGGGTACATGTAGACCAAAAGTACGGCATGACAACAGTGGATCTCAAAAAGCTTGCATACATGGACGAACCATTCGTCCTAGCGAACGATGTGGCTCAGGTTTTCTATGTGAAGGACATGTCTACCAAATCGAGAAAAAGAAATCAGCAAAAGAATACATCGTCCGATGAGCCAAAGCGCCACATAGTTCTTTCAGGGAAAAGAAACATTGTGGGAGTGGATGACAAGACAGACATGTCAGAAGATTATAATAAGTTTCATGAAATTCCACCCTTCGTAGTGAAAACTGACCCATGCATCCTGTTAAATGATGAAGATGCTCCATGGCTACGGCGCAGAAGAAAACCACAACACTAGATAGGGATGTTGGTGATTTGTAATAATGGCTATATGCGAATACAAACCGTATGTTTTGACTATATGCACCGTCGGGATGTATGCATGGAATCTGAATGATTTGTATTCGGTCGATGAACTGAAGGATTTCTAGATAGAACAAAACACACGGTATCACCTGCATACAACCCTACTGTGGCTAGAGAGTGCCCGCATATCAAATGCACCGTAGGGCGTATGCAGGTGAAACCGTTTGATTTGTATTCAGTCGATGAACTGAATGATCCTCGGCAATTCATCATTGTGTCACCCTAATCCAGTGGTTGGATTCAACCTACCCGAGGGCTTGTGTTAGGGAACATGCCAGCGGGTAGGCTAAATCCAACCATTGGGTTCGGTGGCAAAGGTAGACGCTCGTTGTGTGCCGTTTCGCTGCAGGGACGTCGCTATTTATAGGCGATTAGAAGGTGTACCTGTGGATGAGGTGGGAGTGCAGATCCAACAGCTCACAAGTGCTCTAAAGAAACACACCCCTGATCCAATGGCTCACAAGCGCTTGAAAGAAACACACGATCCGTGTGCTTCTTTAGTCCCGGTTGGTAACACGAACCGGGACTAAAGGCCCTGATCCAACAGGTCACAAGCGCTCGAAGGAAACACACGATCCGTGTGCTTCTGATCCAACGGCTCACAAGCGCTCTAAAGAAACACACCCCTGATCCAATGGCTCACAAGCGCTTGAAAGAAACACACGATCCGTGTGCTTCTTTAGTCCCGGTTGGTAACACGAACCGGGACTAAAGGCCCTGATCCAACAGGTCACAAGCGCTCGAAGGAAACACACGATCCGTGTGCTTCTGATCTAACGGCTCAGAAGCGCTCTAAACAAACACACGATCCGTGTGCTTCCGATCAAACGGCTCACAAGCGCTCGAAGGAAACACACTATCCGTGTGCTAGCTTCTTGCCATATCACTATATATATGTAGGTTTGGCCGCCATTGCCATATCACATCTAAACTCTTCCATGGCTTCCACCGTACTAAGCTACCGTCAGGCGGAGGAGCTTTCCGCCTCGAACTACCCCTGCCCGCCCGGCTACTGCGTCCCCGCCGGCTGGATGCTAAGCGTCGGAGGCGTGCCGGTCCCTCCTGTCCCTCATGGTGTGGCGCGCCGGGCGGCCATCACGAACCACTACTACCTCGAGCTCACGCCGGAGCAGCGGATGGATCCCCGCTGGCATCCCGACTACAGCCCGACTTGGGATGCCTTCTTCATCAATCGGTGTGAGAGGGCGCTCGCCAGGTACGAGGGGGACGGCCCACCTCCTTCGGACTTCAACGAGGCCGGCCGTCAGCTGTGGTGGGCTGGCCGAACTCTCCAGGGCGTTATGAACTACATCACAGCCGGCGATAACCCCCGCCTGCGCTACCCTCAGATCCAGTCCAGGCGTGCTCACCCGTCGAGGTGGGAGCCACGAGCGCCGTCCGATGACAGCGACGACGATGACGATTACGAGGACGAGTATTATAGGCCTAGGCAGGAGTATGACTAAGATTGTTAGGACAAATTATCCAGTTATGTCATTCCGTATAAATGATTTGTATTCGGTCGATGAACTAGTTATTATCAAATGATCCACTGTTGTCATTGGCTCCAAGATTCAAAAATATGCAAAAAAATATTAGTTAATCCATTTTTTAATTGAAAATGGCAAAATTGTTAATAGTTTGTAGAGTTACAATAATTATTTTATAAAACAGAAAATGGTTTTGGATTACTTATTCAAATTCAAGTACTTTTCATGTTGGAAGTTTTCTCAAATTTATTCAAATATTCAAATATTTGTAGAGTTAATCCATTTGTGAGTAAGTATTTGAAAAAACAGAGAAAACAGCGCGCGAGCACATTTTTTGGCCCAGCGCGCAAATTTTGGGCCATTAGTCGCGGCCCGTACCACCAGCCGCGACTAAAGCCTGCGATGCGCGCGCGATCTGAAACCGCCCCCCCCCCCCCCCCCCCTTTAGTCGCGGGGCGTGGCTCAACCCGCGACTAAAGACCCCTTTTGTCCCGGTCGGTTCTACGCCCCGCGAGTAAAGGTGCGTGTATATACTCCCGGTGCGTGGCTCAGACCGCGACACCGGAGGCCATTTGTGACATAGCGCCGTCAGGCTGCCGAAATTTTCCACCGCCACCGTCGCCTCCTGCCGCCGCTCTCCTCCGCACCGTCGCCCGAGCTACCGCCGCCCGAGCCTTCCTCTCGCGCCCGTCGCCGTCGCCCCTCCGCCGCCCGAGCTCGCCGTCCGGCCGCCGCCGCCCCTCAACTCCGGCCGCCCCCGCACCCGAGCGGCCGCCACCCCTCAACTCCGGCCGCCGCCCCTTAACTCCGGCCGCCCCCGCGCCCGAGGCGCCGCCGCGAGCTCGCCGTCCCCTAGGTAAGACTGCCGCCGGCACCCCTCTCCTCCTTAACCACCTATTTTTAGCAAATTGTAGATAGCAAAATTATTTTATGAGATTTTAGAATTAAGTGTGTCAGTTCTAGCAAAATTAATTTATGAGATTTTAGTGATTTTAAAATTAAGTGTTAGTTCTAGCAAATTATTTTATGTTAGTGTTAGTTCTATCAAAATTATTTTATGAGGTTTTAGAATTAAGTGTTAGTTCTAGCAATTGTATAAAGTGTTAGTGTTAGTTATAGCAAAATTAATTTTAGAATTAATTGTATAGGTGTTTAATGAATTGCTACGGCCAAAAATCATGTTAGTGTTAGTTCTAGCAAATTGTATAAAATCTAGCATTTTTAGCAATTTGTAGATAGCAAAATTATTTTATGAGATTTTAGAATTTAGTGTTAGTTCTAGCAAAATTAATTTATGAGATTTTAAAATTAAGTGTTAGTTCTAGCAAAATTATTTTATGTTAGTGTTAGTTCTAGCAAAATTATTTTATGAGATTTTAGAATTAAGTGTTAGTTCTAGCAATTGTAATAGTGTTAGTTCTAGCAAAATTAATTTTAGAATTAATTGTATAGGTGTTTGATGAATTGCTACTGCCAAAAATCATGTTAGTGTTAGTTCTAGCAAATTTTTTGTTGAACTTTAACAATTATGCAACTTTTGTTATAAATAATTTTATGTAGCAATATTGTATGCGAAAATGATATTGTGTGCATTTTGCAGAAACTATGGATCCACCTAGTCCGATCCGCAGAGACCTAAGACAAGAAGAAATTCTCGAGGACATAATCCACAACGCCACCGGTGCTGATCCACCCGAATCTCCCTCGATGTATCTGAACCCATCCGGTGAGGGTGAAGAGGTCGACCAAAATGAGGGGGAAGCCGACGCCTCTGATGATGGAGAAGGCGACGGCTCCGATGATGGACCCTTAACGAAGTCCGGCAAGGTATATATATGAAGTCCGATGGTCAGTAGATGCATTAATTGAGTTGTATATATATGAATTGACGAATGTTTCTTCTCTTAGGCCTCCACATCGAGCAAATGTTCCAAACGAGGCCCGGCCAAAAAGTTGGCCGCATCTGCGCATTATACAATTACGAAGATATCACCAGTGGGCGAACCGTTGGAACCCATAAAGGTTGCAAAGAAATTTGTAAAACAATGCGGAGTTATGGTTAGGGATCGCGTCCCCATCACCGTTCGAGAGTGGAATAAGCCCAAAGGGGTGGAAGATAATCAGTATGTCGCCGAAAGGTACAAAGATGGTCTTTGGAATGACCTCATGGCACATTTCACCCTCCGAGAATGTGAGGAAGAGGACGACACAGCTGCATTTAGGGACAAAGTCAAGGTGTTCACTCTTAAGAAGATGGCCAAACTATTCCGGCAGTGGAAGAAAACATTATGGCAAGAGTATCAGAAGACCAATAGTGCTCCAAAATTCGAGGGCTATCTAGTGAAGCAGAAGGCTTACTGGGATGCATTTGTGAAGTACAAGAAGTCAGAAGATGCTACGGAAAAGTCAACACGAGCCAAGACAAATGCTGCGAAAAAGAAATATCACCATAAGCTCGGGACAGGGGGCTACGCGACTGCCATGCCAAAGTGGGATAAAATAGAGGAAGCGCTGCTTGCTAAAGGGATCGTTCCAGAACCAATTCGCGACGAATGGGAACTGAGGGCACGAAATTTTTTCCTTGCGCATGGGAGTGAGTATGACATGGAGACAGGGGATCTTATTTGCAGTGAGGGGATAAGGGTACCCAGGGAGACATGGCTGAAAGTGGTGAAAGAAATTAAAGAGGGGAAAACAAAGTTCCGTGCTGATAGAGAGAAAGACTTGCTGACAAAGGTCCTCGGGAATCCAGAAAAAGGAGGACGAACACGAGGCTTTGGCCCTAGTTATCCCTGGGAGATTTGGTTTCCCAAAGACAAAGATACTTATAGAAGCCGATCGAGAGCAAAGAAGCGATGGGAGGAGGAGGAGGAGGAAGACAAGTTCAACCAGTTGCTAGCAAGAATTGACAAGCAGCAGCAGATTGACGAACTTAGAGGAGAGCGCCCGCAAGATCCTGCACTCGATATTACCGCCGGCCCATCTCTGCGGAGAAGCAGCGTGGCTGAATCGGAGGTCCCGTCTGACGGTGCACGGATGATAGATGGCGGTCCCGGCTACCCCGTGGATGGAATCAAGGAGCAGATACCTTGTGAGCTCCATCAGAAGGTGAAGAACATATCCCTGAAGGTGGTGGTCGGAACTGCTTTACCTTGTCCACCTGAGGCACGTTGGCATGGCCGTGAGATTCCAGCTGGCTATGCTAAAGTCGGGGTGGATGAAATCGTAAAGGGGTTTGACTCAATGGAGCTTGACATCCATGGACCTGAAGGTGAGAAGACACTCGGAGAAGTACTGGGTGGTATCATTCTATGGGACAAGAACAACATCAAGCTTCCAGGCTCGGCGCCAAGTCCAACACCGCCTCTGAGTCGTCGCAGGTCACCATCACCTACAAGAAGCCCACCCCAAGACTATGATCAACACAACGTGAGTCCATCTCGATCTCCGCCGCCGGACTTGGGCCGGCCGTCTTCGCCGCCGCCTTTGCCAGCTAAGGCCAATAAGCGGAAGCGTGTTTCGTCGCTGAGTACTCTACGACGCAGCAGCCCAAAACGAAAAAGGGAGCCCCTCCCAAGAGTACCTCATAAGAATCTTCCCATCAGAAATTACGATCGTACTGACGAGGAAATCGCAGCGATCGCAAAGGCTGAAAAAGATGCGCATTTTGCAAAGAAGAAAACAGAGCCCACCCTGGTATACACTGATAAGCAAATAGCGTGGGGAGTTGATTTTCTGAGCACAAAATCGCAATATGAGTTGCACCATAAGCCAGATGACTATGCACGCACACTTCGGAAGGAAGCGGAGAAGAACAAATCAAGTAAAAGTGCAAGCGGGAGCAAAGCAAGTGAAAGTGCAAGCGGGATCAAAGCAAGTACAAGTGCAAGCGGGAAACGAAGGGACGTTCCCCAGCTCGGAGAACAGGCCAAACAATCGATCCCACCCCTCAAGGTGTTATCCAAAGACGTTCCTCAGGCACAGCAGCAGGATTTGGTAGAAGCTGCAAAGTTGGCGGCCGCTATGGGTGTGACTGTTGCTGAACTGTTAGGTTCCCAAGACGACAAGTTACCCATGGCTGATGTAGCCCCTACATATGTCCCAGGGAAGCCTTTGGTCAGCGAACAGAAGTTGAAACAACTGCCAACACAAATGCGAAATTTGCATCAATGGTACTTGAGAGAGGTAAAGGGGGACAAAATAATGATCGTGGCGAAAGTCCCAGCAGAGTACTTCTTCCGACCCGAAGAGGTCCATGTTGACTTTTCAGAACTCTTCCGGTTATTCAATTTGGACGCCCTCGACAAATCTCTCATGAGTTGCTATTGTCTGTAAGTTGTTGAATTCATTGTCTACATATAACTTGTTCAGTTCATTGCATTTGTAATTATTCTCATTATATATATCCTTTTGTACTCTATATTATGCAGAATGAAGATGCAGTCTTGTAAAAGAAAGGTCTATAGTGTTGGGTTCATTGACCCAGATAAAGTACATATAGAAACGCTAACGACGAAACCCGACGAGACGGCGGGAAACCTTCTAAGGTTTCTAACGGAGCAACATTACTGTGACCACATATTGTTTCCTTACAACTTCGAGTAAGAGTGTTACTAGTCTTGTACACACTAATTTTTACTTACTCGATGTTAAGTGTAATTGATGAGTTACTGACGTATATATAAACGGGTGCAGCTTTCACTGGATTCTGCTAGACATACGAGTTGATAAGGGAAAAGTTGATGTCATGGACCCATTAAAGAGAAACCTGGAAGAGTTCCGCAACATGCAGGACATGCTCCAGAGGTAATATTCGCGCTATATCGGTGTCTTTCGTTGATTTCATGAGATATCTGGTAATGAATTAACTCATTCATTAATTCATTTTCTTTGTCGGGCAGGGTTTGGAACCGATTCAAGAGTGTGGTGAAGGGCTCCTTTAGTGAGAAGCTGACGTTTACTCCGGTCTCGGTAAGTAGTACGAGATATGACCGCACATCTCTTTACTTCTAGTTTCAATACAGTTATTATTTTGATGCTAGATTATTATTTTGATTGAATTCTATTCTCGTAAAGTGCGCGAGGCAGCCATCGGGGACGCATCTATGTGGATACTACGTTTGCGAGTTTATTCGCACGTTTACCACTCAGCACAAAGATTATAGAGTCGACGTAAGAAATACGTTCACAACATTATTTTATTACCTTACTTTTTGTTATCATGATTGATGTTCATATTGATCTCCCTTTCTTATATAGTTTGAGAGACTGCGGGAAAAGGTCCTACCGGAGCAACGCGTAATAGCAATTGCAGAGGAACTGGCGGGATTTTTGCTGAAAGAGATGGTAGACGACGCCAGAGAATTTAGTGTGAACAATAGGCGCAACCGATGATGCCGGGTCGTGTAATCGAATAGACGGGCTTAGTCCCGATAATTGTGATCTCCATGTAACTATCAAATTTGTATATATTTGTATGCTCGATCGTGTACGGTATGTGGTAGCGTAGAAATATACGAAAACTATTTTGAAATGAAGAAAATAAATAAATAAAATAAAACAAAATGAATTCTCTGCCGCGGCACAGAAAGTGCCCAAATTTCTGCCGCGGCAGAGAATTAGTAAACCCTAAACCCTAACCAAAATGAACTCTCTGCCGCGGCACAGAAAGTGCCCAAATTTCTGCCGCGGCAGATAACCATTAGTCGCGGCCCATTATACGAACCGCGACTAAAGGTTCTGCCCCTAGCACGCCAAGGATGAGGACCATTTGTCCCGGCTGGTGACAGGTCCGCGACTATTGGTTGGACCTTTAGTCCCGCCTCCGCTGTCACGGTTGGCCAACCGCGACAAAAGGCCCTCACGGCCCGGG
The DNA here is from genome assembly GCA_012064385.1 of Puccinellia tenuiflora. Classification (NCBI taxonomy): domain Eukaryota; kingdom Viridiplantae; phylum Streptophyta; class Magnoliopsida; order Poales; family Poaceae; genus Puccinellia; species Puccinellia tenuiflora. The sequence continues at coordinate 520,871 of QRDG01000280.1, read as the reverse complement.
ACAATAGGTCCAGTCTCCACTAGTGCCCGTATCGTTACTAGTACAGACTAGTAGTTGCGTGCGCAAAAACTCCACACGCTACTAGTAACTTCGGTCGAGACCACCCCATATCCAGAAAGTACTAGTAGCGTGCGGTTTGGAGGCGCACCCCGTAAAACCGCACGCTACTAGCACTTTTAAAAAATTTGCCCCCGGATACGATTTTACTTGTAGCGTGCGCTGAATAAGTGATGGGGTCGCAGCATGGAAAACTAAAAAATTTCCTACGCGGCAAGCGGAATAAACCCCAAGGATCTAGATCTACGAGATGAAGATAGCGAAGGTGAGATCCAATCTCTTACCCTTGAAGATCAACAAACGCGTTTTGTCGGTGCAGGGGTTGGCTAGTCGATCCCCGCAACTAGACTCGTCTAGTCGCGAGGAGATGTATTATCCTCGAGATCCAATCCGGTGAAGTGCAGCAACGGGCAGCACCTCCGCGGCGTCCACACGTACGGCTCGATGAAGACGTCGACTCCTTGATCCCGCAAGCGAGAGGACGTGGCCTTGATGATCTCAGCAGCACGACGGTAGTGCCGGTGATGATGACGATCTCCGCGAGCAGGGCTTCGCCAAGCCAAGCAAGAGGAGAGGGAGAGGAGGAGATGGCGCAGCAGCCCTTCGGGGAGAGGTGGTGCGGCAGCTCTAGATGGAGGAGAGGCGGCGGCAGCCCTTCGGGGTAAGGGGTGGCGCGGCTAGGGTTTAGGGGTGGAGGGGTGGTGCGGCTAGGGTGCAAGGGGCGGCTGCCACAAGGGTGTGCCGCACCCCTCCCTCCCCCCTTTATATAGGTGGCGGCTAGGGCTAGGGTAGGGGCCGGCCGGCCCCCTCTTGCCTTGCCCCCCAAGTTGGAGTCCATCTAGGACTCCTCCTTGGGCTCCCTTTCCTAAAGGGTGGAGGGCCCAACTCCTAGTCCAACTAGGAGTGGGTTCCCCCCCCCTTTTCTTAGCCGCAGCCCATGTGGGCCATTGGGTGATGCGGCTGGCCCAAGTGGCCAGCAGCACCCCTTTGGTCCATGTGGGCCCCATACAATATGTGGTCCCACTTCTAGAACCTTCTAGAACATTCCGGAACCTTCCGGTACCCTATAAATAATTTCCGGAACTTTTCCGAAACCTCCGGAAACAACTTTCCATATATGAATCTTATTCTCCGGACTCCTCCGAACCTCTCGTGACGTCCGGGATCCTATCCGAGACTCCGAATCACCATTCGTTCGTTTCATCATTTAATTCATCGCAAAACCTAATTTCATCGGAACGTTAAGTGTGTGACCCTACGGGTTCGAGAATGCATAGACATGATCATATCAATAATTAATAGCGGGACCGGGATGCCCATATTAATTCCTATACACTCAACGAAAACCTTTTCTCGATTGAACCACGATACCGGAGATTCAATTAATCTCATATACGATTCCCTTTGTCTCACGATATTTTACTTGCCCGAGATATAATCGTTGACATCCCCATGTCTAGTTTAATCTCGTTACCGGCAAGTTCTCTTTACTCGTCCATAATATAGGATCCCGGTGATTACAACCTAATCACATGTCTGCAGACTTTTGATGCTATATTACCGAGAAGGCCTGGAGATATCTTCTCCGTCACATGGAGGGACAAATTCCACTCTCGATTCATATCACTCAACAACCCACCATCGGAGATACCTGAAAGCCACCTTTATAATCACCCAGTTACGAAGTGACGTTTGATGTCCACAAAGTATTCCTCCGGTGAACGGGAGTGATATAATCTCATGGTCTAAGGAAACTATATTTGGCATATTAAAAGTGTTGACAACAAAACTTTCGTGACACGATTAATTGCAACTCTTTATTTGGGTCATGTCCATCACACCATTACTCCTAATGATATGACTCCGTTATCAAGTGACTATAACAAGTCCATAGTTAGGAAACTCTAACTATCTCTTGATCAACGAACTAGTCCTGTAGAGGCTTACTAGGGACTCCGGGTGTTTATATTCCACACATGTATTATGTTTCCATTTAATACAATTATAGCATGGATAATAAACTATTATCATAAACGTGAATATGCTTAATAAACCATTTTATTATTGCCTCTAGGGCATATTCCCAACAATAAGGCACACTAGTCCGGCCCGGCGCGACGGCGGCGGCGCTCGTAGCGCTTGAGGGCCTCCTTCTCCTTGTCATCAGCGCGTCGCCGGCGCTCCTCCTCCTCCCGCTCGTGCTCGCGGGCCGACCACTCCAGCGCGAAGTTGACCGGCGCCGGGGGCACGTCGTTGAGGCTGTCCGCCATGGCGGCCCGCATGGCTTCCTCCTCGTCGTATGGCTCCTCCTTCACGACGACCTTTTTCTTGAAGGCCTTCTTGAGGACGCGGCTGACGGAGCTCCCGCCGGTGTCCGGCTCCTTCTTTGGCTCCCTGATGACGATGCCGCGGGAGCCGGTGGCGGTGCCGGGCTCCTCCTTGACGCGGGCGAACGGCGGCGTCGAGGTGCGGGCGGCGTCGGAAGAGGAGGACGACGAGAAGGACATCCTCCTCGGCGTCCATCCTTGGCGCGCCGCCGACGGGCCCTAAAGGCGCGGCTCGTTGCCGCCCTCGATGTACACGAGGACGTACGCCAATGAGCGGCCGGGCATCCCCCACCACCGCTTCCGGCCGTCACTGTTGTTGCGCTTGGGCGCGTGCGCCGCCGGGCCGGGGTAGTCGTTCAGCTGGCGCTAGCGGCGGTCGGCGAGGAATTGGTTCTAGCGCCCGTTGTTCTCCGGATCCCAGACGGGATCCGCGTGCTCCTCCTCCGTCAGCCGCTTGCGCGCGGCGGTAGATCTCCGCCAGCCGCTCGTCGCCGGTAGGGGTGGGGGGTGGGGGGGACCGGGAGCCCCATCTGGCTGAGCCGCCAGTTCCCGGGGAACTTCATGCCGGGAAGGCATGGATAGCCCGCCTCGTGCAGCAGGTGCGCCTCCCGGTCAAGGAGCCAGGTCCGGCCGAAGCCGTTCGCCGCCGCCCCGCTTGTTGGGTCCATCGCCACGCGTCGCCGGTGGTGTGTGCGAGGGGGGGGGGGGGTTTGGGTGTCGGCGTTCGTGCTTGGCGAGGGTGTGTTCGTGCTCTGTGTTCGTGCTCGGCGAGATGAGCGTGCTCGCTGTGGGTGGGACAGGTCCCTACTCGGCTTCACCAATGACGACAAGGTCCTGTCGGCTTCAGCAACGCCGATTGGATAATATTTTTGAAAAATAAAAATTTGCGTAATATTTCCAGAATTAAATAAATATCGTGTATTATTTAAAAAAATTAGCAAGCTACTTGTGGAGACTATCCACTAGAGGCCGGCGGTGGGGGCAGGGGCAGTGACGGTGGTGTTGGGAGTATAATAGATGGATGAATGTTGAATCCTGCATATGTATTTGGTTGGATGATCTATATATGTAATTTTTTTAATTCAGAATTTGTTACTAGTAGCGTGCAGTTTGCTGGGCACGCTACTAGTATCCCCTATAATTTTTTTTTTAAATCCAAAAAATTGTGCTAGTAGCGAGCCGGGACAATCGCACGCTACTACTACTCGTATTACTAGTAGCGTGCGCGCTAGAATGCACGCTACTAGTAAATTTACTGGTAGCGTGCGCCACCGCACGCTACTAAAACTTAGCAGTAGCGTGACTATTGTAGCGTGCGCCCGCACGCTACTACTAAGGTTTTCCCTACTAGTGGCACGCCGCAGAGCCGCGTTCTCCACCTTCAGAATACTCGTTGCGACATCAGACTCCCTCCTATCCTTCTGCACTTAAAAATATCAAACAATGAACAAACAACCAGGGTAAACAAATACAACGCAGACACACGAAAGAAGCTCGAACCTCCAGGGATTTACTCAGTAGCTCCATCAGATCAGCTCGCTCAGCACTGCGCATCCTGGTCTGAAGAATCTTAATTATAACAACGATGTCAGAAATAGCCCGAGAAGGATACGTGTAACAAGGGCCCTCGCATATCGACTCCAGCCAGCATGATGGCTCTTCCAACCAATAAGAGACCGGAGGAAGCAGCTACAGACAACAACCAACAGCGTCACCTACACAACGATAACAGAAAACATACACGCGGACAACAAAAGGACTCACCAGTTGTAACACCCCGGCCACTCCCAGACCGGCGCCTGTTACGCCTGGCAGCTCTCTAGGATCTCTAGACTGGCCCCACAGACCAACACTAGTCTTTTCTGCGCACTTTGTCCTCACTCGTGCGCACCCGGGAAGGACTTCCCGGTCGGTCACCCATCCTTAAATTGCTCCGAGCCAAGCACGCTTAACCTCGGAGTTCTTTTCGAATGAGCTTCCGGAAAAGAAGTTGCAACTTGTTGGTATGAATATTGACGCCCTCGTCGGTCAACCCCAGTCCAGGAACGTCCCCTCTTGGCACCCGTCTGTGCGTCCAGTGCCGGCACATGCTCCACATGTCCGCGTATTTGACCCGCACACGCCCGAGTTACCGCAAGGGTCGGCTCTGATACCAATTGTAACACCCCGGCCACTCCCGGACCGGCGCCTGTTACGACTAGAAGGTCTCTAGGATCTCTAGACTAGCCCCACAGACCAACACTAGTCTTTTCTGCGCACTTTGTCCTCACTCGTGCGCACCCGGGAAGGACTTCCTGGTCGGTCACCCATCCTCAAATTGCTCCGGGCCAAGCACGCTTAACCTCAGAGTTCTTTTCGAATGAGCTTCCGGAAAAGAAGTTGCAACTTGTTGATATGAATATTCTATCTTTCCTATTAAGCCCTGAGCCAGGATCTCACATCTCTCACCAGTGGAGCCAGATTCTCAGAGCAGTACGCGGCCCGCCCCCACTTAAACGGATAAACCACACGAAGACGAGAAACAAACTCCACCCAGTCCGACAACTGACGATGCGTAAGCACCTCATTGAACATCCGAGTACAGTCATTGGAGGGCGACCACTCTCCGATCCCATGCACACGAAGCTGCAGCGGCTGCTGATGCATGTAAAATGCATACATGAACTTTACATTTTATTACTTGATATTCCAACTTATTTGCATCATATTTGTGTTATATTTATGTTTTATAATGATTTTAGGGGATAGCTCTCAGTTTCCTCATTTATTTGGAATTAACCCTGCAGAACCAGAAAACCCCTTTTTTCCATCTTTTTGACTTTCAGGGACCCAAACGACGTCCAAATGACCTAATATTTTACGGGCGTCAGTTTTTGGAAGGAACGAAGCGTAGGAGCGAAGGAAGCAAACGAACGGAGACCAGAGGGCCGAAAGAGGTGGGCCCGCGCGGCCAGATTCCTTGGCCGCGTGGGACCCCCCATCTTGGGCCTCGTGGCTCCAATGCCGTCCGTTTTCGTCTCCATGGATTCGTCTTGACCTAAAACCGACTATAAAAATAGTCCCCCGAGGAGTTTCGCGAAGAGGCGGCAGAGAAACACAAAACCACGAAACAGGAGATAGAAGGTTGCCGCCGAAGAAGATCGGAGGGGGAAACGCCGCCGGAATCACCTCCAGAAGGATCCTTCATCCCCCTCCGGAGTCTCCATCAATACCACCGTCAAGACCAGCACCATCTCCATCACCATCTTCGTGATCCACTTCATCCCCCTCATAGTTTGAGATTGTCGAACCCTAGATAATTTTTTAAATGCCATTCTACCTGTGTATGATTAGCTACTTGTCATTGTTTTGTGGTGAGACTATATTTTCAGATTGTGTTGTATCACTTATGCCATTGAATCATATCATGTCTTCGCGTTGTGAGTAGTTCTCTCATGTTCCTGGGTGCATAGGATGGATTGGCAATGATTTTCACTTAACATGTGTTGGTATTTTGTCTAGTGTTTATCTTTTATGTAATTCTATGATGGTGTTGTGCGAACATCGACTGCACATCACTTCACCTATAAGGGCTCATAGGAGAATACCGTAGTGTAATAGAGTGAGGGATACTTGGGAGGACATGTAAACCTGAGATCGAATCATGAAGTTACTTTATGGGGTATTAGTATCGAGAACCTTAGAGTGTAATGCTATGGTGGGACTTTATGTCTTAATAATTCTTGTGCAGTCATTTACTTGGCCACATGATCCATCATATGGGGTTTAGTTTATTTATTTAGCTTTACATAATTATGGCTCCGTCCAAAGAAGATTAAAACTTGACAAAATGCTTACCTTGTTGTTCTAGAAATATATATGCCATGAAGTCTAGGTAGCCCTTGGAAACATTTTACACTTATAAGAAACACACACTTGAGCTTGTCCTCTTGCTGCATAGAGGATTGGGCTTTCTCTCTTTGAGAGCTTTCACTTATCATATTTTATTTTCAGCTTCTTACTTTATTGCAAACTCTACACCAAAAACCAAAAAATACTTGCATCATTTAATCATTTTAGTTTGTCTAGTGCATAGATAGTAAGAGAAGTGACACTCATATTTGAGAGGATACGTACTTATACCTTCTACTCCTCGTGGGATCGATACTAATACTTACACATCGAATATTTCAACGATCCCCTATACTTGTGGGTATCAGCTGCACCCGCCGGATCTTCCAAGTAGTAAGCAAGTCCAGCCCAGTAAGCCCCTCGGCCACCAATTCGTCCAGACGCCCACCCATAACATCCAAAGCATCAGGGTTACCGAAACCTCCCAAACCCCAGTTCTGCCTCGACAAGGGAAGGCCGAGCCGAAACGGCGAGAGGCTAGGGCCACCACGCGCCCCCGGCAACCCAGGGAAATAGAAGAACGTACGCTCCCATCCAGCGGGGCACCCAAGTAACCCAAGATCGGGGTAACCAGAACGACGACGCACCACCTTCACGGCACCACACTCCAAATCAACATCACCCTCACCCGCAATCCTTCTAGTAAGGAAGAACAGAGAACACCACAGACCAAGATGGGGATGGATATTGAGGTACCCCTCACAGAAAGTAATATAACAGGAGATCTGCGCTATACAATCCTGGGTAAGATGATGAAGCTGGATACCGTACAAGGTAAGAACCTGCCCAAGAAAAGGATGAAGCGGCGGAGAAAGCCCCCTCTGCAAAGGGCTAGTAAAAAGAACACACTCGTCTGGACGAGGGAGCGGCGCCTGCTCGCCGACGGGAACCTGCCACGAACATCGTCCGGAACTGGGAATAAACCCAGCAGCCGCCAAGCGACTTAGATCCCCGGTCGTCATGTCAGAGCCGGTCCATGGCATGCCGCCGTCCCCAACGGACAAGTGATGACTCCCAAGTGCAGGAGATCAATTGTAGTACCTTTCAATTAGAAAAGGTTGTCGGACCCACGAGGAGCTGAAGGTATTGGTTAGTAAGATTGATAAATAAAACAATAAAAGATGCAAGTGTTTTTGGTATTTTTGGTTGTATAGTTGCAATGCAGTAAATAAACAGTAGCAAGTCAAAGCTCTCAAAGAGAGAAAGCCCAATCCTCTTGTGTGCAAGAGGACAAGCTCAAGTGATGTGTAACTTATATGTGGAAAACGTTCCCGAGGGCGGCATGGATATTGCTAGGCATAGATATTTATTAAACAACACGTTGAATATCTTGTCAAGTTTTAATCTTCTTTGGACGGAGCCATTATTAGGTATAGCTAAATAAATAAACTACAACCCCTTATGATGGATCGTGTGGCCATGTAAATGACTGCACAAGAATTATTAAGACATAGTCCCACCATAGCATTACACTCTAAGGTCCCCGATACTAATACCCTCATAATATAACTTTATGATTTGGTCCCAGGTTTACATGTCCTCCCAAGTCTCCCTCAATTCATTATACTACGGTGTTCTCCTATGAGCCCATATAGGTGAAGTGTTGTGCAGTCGACGTTCGCACAACACCATCATAGAATCACATAAAAGATAAACTCTTGACAAAATACCAACACATGTTATATAAATCATTGCCAATTCATCCTATGCCCTCAGGAACATATGGGAACTACTCACAACGTGCAAACATGATAATATTCAGTGGCATAAGTGGTACAACACAATCTGAAAATATAACTTCACCACCAAATAATGACAAGTATTCAATCACAAACATGAATAGTAGCATAGGACAAGTATTTAGGGTATAACAACTTTCAAACTACGAGGGGGACGGAGTGGATCACGGTGATGATGATGGAGATGGTGCTGGTCTTGGTGATGGTGATGGTGTAGAGGCCTCCTCCCACGCCAAGGAGGAGAGGTGATGACGATGACGATGATTTCCCCCTTCTCCGGAGCTCCGGAGCAGCAGGATCTGATCCCCCTCGGAGGGAATCAGGAGTTTCGCCGCCATCACGGCCTCGGATGGACTTGAAAAAATTAGGGCGTAACTGTTGGGGAGGACGAAGGCGTCGATAAAAAGCCCCAGGCGAGGAGGTGCCCGAGGCCCCACTTGGTGGGTCCCACGCGGCCAGGTACTTGGGCTGTGTGGGCCCACCCCTTTTGGGCCTCCTGGCTCTCCTCTCTTCGGTCTTCTTCCCTCTGCCTTTCTCTCGACGAAAAATTAGCTGTGTATTTTCCCTTTTATTATTTGGGTTTCTGTAGCTCCTGAAACACTAAAAACAAGAAAAAGGAGGTTTTCTGCCTCCCAGAAATTAAATACCAAAAATAGAGACTTTGTATGAAAGTCCTATAAATCATCTAAAACATGCAAAAACAATGATATAACAATGCAAATAACATTCTAATATGATACTAAAAGTTGTATAAATGATGATATAAAATGCATGTATCAACTCCCCCAAGCTTAAACCTTTACTCGTCCTCGAGTAAGTAAGGACATAGATCATTACATGCATCAATGGACTTATGGTTGATAAATAAATACGAGCATTGTATCATCATCATATTCAGTTGCAATGTAAGATTAATGAACTAAAACTCATACACATGAGGGCAACATAAGTAGAAGCTCTAGCAATCACCCCTTACTTTTGAAAGCAAATAACCATTGTATGTTGGACAATTGAATCATACTATTTTTCACATGCTTTTGCGCTACAATGGCCATAGAGTATTGATGAAAATCTGAATATAAAAGGTGAACACTTTGGAAAGATATATATGTATATATATATATATATGAGTAGAGGTAAAGCATGAATAAGTTTCATCCAACTTCTGAACTTATCTACTTAAGTCAGTGATCGTAATATGGTAATCCTTGGTGTCAAGCTCTCATTCCCCTATCATAGCATCTTGAATGATTAAGTTTAAAGTGAAAGCAAATATGAGTAATGTGCTTGACAAAGTACAGGTTGAAAGTCTCATGCCCCTTGAATACAAGTACCTACTCCATGTGTTACTCAACTTGGAAAACAAAGCAAGTTCAAGTTAAATATCATTGTAACTAATAATGGTATCATTAAGAGCGTGTCGTCATGGTGAACAACAGATGCCTATGGGTAGGCTTAAGTTTGGGGCCGATGGACGCTAGAGGATTCGGGGAGGGATTATGCGCAGGAATGCGCACACTAGGTGAAGAACACACGTGGTTTATCTAGGTTCGGGGCCCTCGTGAGGAGGTAAAACCCCTACTCCTGCTTGTCTGATCTGTATATGAAGATGTATACCGTAGCTACAAGGTTGCTCCTAGAGCTGTTTATCTAGAGGAGGAAGAAGGGCTCGTCCTGAGCTGGTGGAGATCCTGACCCGGGTCGGGTGCGCTGCCCCGCGTGCCCCTGGAGATGATCCCCCTGGTGCTCCTTATAAAGGGAGCCCAGGGGACAAGCCATGTCCCATAGGGTCTATACACGGTACGGGTGCTACACTATTGCTGGAATTGACTACTGGGGTCTTGTCCGCACTGTGCACGCGTCATGGAGGCGTACTGTCGTCACATCATAGGAACTGTAGCCACGTTGCCTGGGTCTTGGTCTTCGTCATCGATCCTATCCTCTCGTCTTGGTCAAGGATACCAGGTCCGAGCCGTGGGCGTCCCAGGATCTGGCAGCGAAGGACATGGAGACCTGGGCGCCGGGTAGATGATCCGATCGAAGTAGCGATAGGAGCCGGGTATGCCGGATGAACAGTGTCGGGATGAACAGGGTCGTCCCGGGACATGTATGTCGGCCGGGACAATATGCCGTCCGGGGGTATGTCGGATGAACAGTGTCGGGACATGCCGGATGAACAGTGTCGGGTGAACAGTATCCGGGTAAGCTGTAATCCGGGTGAACATTATCCGGGTGAACAGTATCCTGGTGAACAGTATCCGGGTAAGCTGTAATCCTTGTGAACATTATCCGGGTAATCAGTATCCGGGTGAACAGTACCCGGGTAAGCTGTAATCCGGGTGAACATTATCCGGGTGAACAGTATCCGGGTGAACAGTATACGGGTGAACAGTACCTGGGTAAGCTGTAATCCGGGTGAACATTATCCGGGTGAACAGTATCCGGGCAAGAATTATCCGGGTGAACAGTATCCGGGTGAACATTATCCGGGTAAGCTGTAATCCGGATGAACATTATCCGGGTGAACAGTATCTGGGTGAACATTATCCGGGTAATCAGTATCCGGGTGAACAGTATCCGAGCAAGCATTATCAGGGTGAACATTATCCGGGTGAACATTATCCGGGTGAACATTAACAGTATCCGGGTGAACAGTACCCGGGTAAGCATTATCCGGGTGAACAGTATCCGGGTGAACATTATCCGGGTAAGCATTATCCGGGTGAACATTATCCGGGTAAGCTGTAATCCGGGTGAACATTATCCGGGTGAACAGTATCCGGGTGAACATTATCCGGGTAATCAGTATCCGGGTGAACAGTATCCGGGTGAACAGTGCCGCCAAGCATACCTGGGTCTCGCATTAAAAACCACCAACTCTGGGATACCCGAGGTTATATCCCCGACAGAGCGTCAACTAGGGTACCTCTTGTCCCAGGATATGGAACAAGCCCATATCAAAATGACAAGACAAACAAACATAATGAACAATCTCAACACTCTTTTTATTTACCATTGGATAGCTTTTTATTGTAAGGTGTATCACAGAAGGTTCACCATAGCATGTAAGTAAATTTCCACCATGAATGATGCATGGCTTAGATTAGCGGCCCAGGCATCTCTCTAACCATTTATACAAACTCATTTAAACTCACTTCATTTCCTCGTTTATTTCACCCATGGTAAGCATCCATAAACAAAAGTACATGATATCAACTAAGTGAGATGATGTGCAATGTTGAAAGCTTGCCATGTGACAACACATATGAGCTAACTCTCAACCAAAGACATTTGTCAAGCCCACAACATCATAATTTTAATCACAATGGGTCATGTTTTATCTATGCAATGAAAGTAAAGTGTGCATCAAGTTCGTGAGAGCTATATAATCAACTTTTCCGTAACAATCAATAACATAAGCATTTTAATCCAGAGGTATAGATAGCACAAATATCATGATAAACATACTCGAAATAGCATAAAGCTAATAGGTAGATATGGTGGACTCACTGGAAAACTTTGGTTGAAGGTGTTGGAAACAAGTTTTTACTTGTTGAAATTTTTTTGGGCTAGCAAGAGGGAGAAAGTTGACTATCTAAAAGCATGCATGAGTGTCCATAGAACTAACCATTCTCTTAACTCATTTTATAATGGGGTGATTCTACAATTGTCCAACATACTCAAGTTAATTAGGTTCAAGGCACGATGTGACTATAACTTCTAAATATGCCACGCTCATTTGCATGAGTGTTACCCATAAATCTCCAAGCAAGGGAATCATGGATGACACCATACTTTCATATTCATTAATAAACTACAAGATAGAGATACATGATAATGCTCCATGAGCTCACACACGCCTAAGAGATATTGATAACTAAACGATAAAAGCAAAACACACCATGACTAGATAGATATGATAAACTAGTAGAGATAAAGACTAGGTGGAACTCCCCAAAGCTTGACGTTCTGCAAGAGCATTCTTTGCTGCGGCCTCCTCCTTCTCATATTCTTCCTCCCATTCAGCCATCTTCCATGGGAAGGGCCTTCCATCACGGAAAGATGTAGGTGGATCATTGTACCTGAGGGTGGCAGTTGCTGCAATTTTCTTGAAGCGTTCTTCATACTCGCAGTTCTGGTTCTCTACATCCCACATAAAGCATTGGATCTTCTCCATCTTCTCGATGACGTCCTTGTATCTTTCCTCTAGTTCTTCGAGCCTCCCCTTGTACTCTTCAACCTTCTTCTCCAGATCCAGATTCATGAAGTGATGAGCATCAAGGCTGCGGTAAACCACCGTGCCATACCTGAAGGTCTTGTCTTCTAGATCACCCAGCCTTTCCTCCACCGTACCGGTGGCCTTGGGAGCCTTCACCTCCTCCATGAGCACCACACCCTCCTTGAAGGTCACGGCCTTCGGTGGAGCCATCACGGAGTTGAGGTAGCGGTTCACAACACCTCCCTTGGGGACACTCTCCCCCTCATGGTTGGATCCGGAGAAAGACATGGCTAAACCCTGACAGACATAAACAGCAAAAGAAAAGATCGCTCGAGAACGCTCGGTGCAAGATTAGATCAACGAAAAGGGGTATATATTGACGGTTTTTAGGTCAAGACGAAGCGTCGGAGTCGAAAACGAGACGGAACGGGACTCCGAGGGGCAAAAGGAGTGGGCCCACGCGGCCCAAGTTTCTGGCCGCGTGGGACCCCCTGTTTCCTTCCTCGGGTCTCCGTTTCGTCTAGTTTTCTTCTCCCACACGTTAATTTCCATAAAAAATAACTTCCATAAAATTTTACGCAGTTCCGAGAAACTTTCCAACACAAAAGTTACCTATTATTGATTTTGGGGTTTCTGAAACTGCAAAATTCTTTGCAATTACCTCCTTCGGTGTCTTTAAATTCAACTCCTCCACCTTTCCGACGGAGCTCTTGCCTGCAATATAATGTTTAAGGCATTGTCCATTGACTACATAAGGTTTACCTTTCATATCACCGTGAAGACGGATAGCTCCTGAACGGTACACCTCCTGTATCACTAATGGTCCCTGCCACTTTGAAGCTAACTTTCCTGCAGAAAACTTGAAACGAGAATTATATAATAAAACTTGATCGCCAACTTTGAATTCTTTTCTCTTAATTTTCTTGTCATGCCAAATTTTAACTTTCTCTTTAAACATTCTAGCACTTTCATAAGCTTCGTTTCTCCATTCATCTAGTAGGTTTAAATCAAGAATTCTCTTCTCTCCAACAGTCTTAAAATCAAATTTCAATTGTTTAATAGCCCATCTAGCATTATGTTCTAATTCAACAGGTAAATGAAAAGCTTTTCCATAAACCATTCTATAAGGAGACATTCCCATATGATTTTAAAAAGCAGTTCTATAAGCCCATAATGCAGCATTAATTTTAGTTGGCCAATCAGATCTAGACTTATTCACTGTCTTCTCCAAAATGAGTTTAATTTCCCTATTACTTAATTCAACTTGTCCACTTGTTTGAGGGTGATAGGGAGAAGCAATTCTATGGTTAACATCATATTTTGCCAATGTTTTTGTAAGAATACCATGCAAGAAATGAGAACCACCATCAGTAATTAAAAACCTAGGAACACCAAACCAGGGGAAAATGATGTCCTTGAGCATCGTCATTGCTGTGGCATGATCTGCACTCTTGGTTGGAATTGCTTCCACCCACTTTGTAACATAATCCACTGCAACCAAAATGTGAGTATGTTTTGTCTTTGACTCTGGGAAAGGCCCCATAAAGTCAAAGCCCCAAACATCAAATGGCTCAAGTGGCAAAGAATAATTCATAGGCATTTCATTTCTCCTACCAATATTTCCTACTCTTTACATTTATCACAAGATATAACATATTCAGCACAATCCTTAAATAGTAGGCTAATAGAAACCAGATTGTAATACCTTTGCACCTGTGCGATCTCCTACATGATGCCCTCCATAAGGATTGTCATGACAATCTCTTATAATAGCCTGTTGTTCATGCTAAGGTACACAACGTCTAATAATACCATCCACACTTTTCTTATAAAGGAAAGGATCATCCCAAAAATAATGTCTAAGATCATAAAAGAATTTCTTTCTTTGTTGAAAAGTGAAGTGTGGAGGTAGAACCTTACCAACAATAAAATTGGCATAGTTGGCGAACCACGGTGATGCAACTTTAGCACTAGAAACATTAACAATTGCAAGTTGTTCATTAACAAAGCTATCATTGATAGGAATAGGATCATGAGGTATATTTTCCATTCTAGAAAGATGACTTGATTATCTTCCCCTTTTCTATCAACAATGTGTAAATCAATTTCTTGCAATAGAAGTACCCATCTTATTATTCTAGGCTTAGCATCTTTCTTATGCATTAAGTATTTAATGGCAGAATGATCAGTATGCAATGTGACTTTCGAATCAGTAATATAAGGTCTAAACCTGTCACAAGCAAATAACACTGCTAAAAATTCTTTTTCAGTTGTGGCATAATTCCTTTGAGCTGCATCAAGTGTTCTACTAGCATAATAAATGACATTCAGTTTCTTATCAACATGTTGGCCCAAAACAGCCCCAACTGCATAATCACTAGCATCACACATAATTTCAAAAGGCAATTTCCAATCAGGAGGTTGAATAATAGGAGCACTTATTAAAGCATTCTTCAAAATATTAAAGGACTCAATGCAATCATAATTAAAAGAGAAAGGAACATCCTTTTGCAAAAGATTGGTTAGGGGTTTTAATATTTTGGAGAAATCTTTAATAAACCTACGATAAACCTGCATGTCCAAGAAAACTTCTTATACCTTTGATGTCCCTTGGGTATGGCAGCTTTTCAATAGCTTCTATCTTTGCTGGGTCAACTTCTATTCCTTTTTCAGAAATCTTATGTCCAAGAACAATACCTTCAGTAACCATGAAGTGACACTTCTCCCATTTTAAAACTAAGTGTTGGTCTTCACAACGCTGCAAAACTTTGTTAAGGTTGAACAAGCAATTATCGAAGGAAGTACCATACACAGAAAAATCATCCATAAAGACTTCCATTATGTTTTCAATATAATCAGCAAATATAGCATTCATGCATCTTTGAAAAGTAGCAGGAGCATTACATAGCCCGGATGGCATTCTCCTATAAGCAAATGTACCATATGGGCAAGTAAAAGTGGTCTTTTCTTGATCATCCTTATGGACTGGAATTTGTGAGAAACCTAAATAACCATCTAAATAACAAAAGTGAGAGTGTTTAGATAACCTTTGTAACATTTTATCAACAAATGGCAATGGGTAATGATCTTTACGAGTTGCTTTATTTAACTTCCTGAAATCAATACACATCCTATAACCAACAACAGTATGTTGAGCCACAAGTTCATCCTCATCATTTGGAACAACAGTCATTCCACCCTTTTTAGGAACACAATGAACAGGACTAACCCACTTACTATCAGCTATGGGATAAATGATACCAGCTTCAATAAGTCTTATTACCTCTTTCCTTACCACTTCCTTCATTCTTGGATGGAGACGGCGTTGATAATCAACAACAGGTTTTGCATCCTCTTCCAAATTAATTTTATGCATACATAGAGCTGGGCTTATACCTTTAAGATCATCAAGAGAGTATCCAATGGCTGGTCGGTGAGCTTTAAGCACATCAAGTAATTTCTCTTCTTCTTCAGCTGAAAGGCTAGCACTAATAATGACAGGATATATGCTCTTCTCATCCAAATATGCATATTTCAGATTTGTAGTCAAAGGCTTTAATTCAAAGCTAGGATCCCCTTTAGGTGGTGGTAGCACTCCTAAATTATCAAGTGGGATATGCAATTGTAATTGTGGTGGTTGTTGCCATAATATTTGTTCTAAAGCATCCTTTTCCTCATAATTAAATGGTTCATCTTGATTAAGCATATAACGTTCTACAACATCCGTTGAAGCTACAGGCGCTACATATGCAAGAGTTTCAATTATATCTTCAGAAACTGGCTCTTTCACAACATGTTTATTAGCAAATTTGGAAAAATCGAACTCAAGTTTTTCACCAGCACATTTAATAAACACTTTCTCTTTAGGCAAATTAATTTAAGCACCAACAGTGTTTAAGAAAGGTCTACCAAAAATGATAGGACAAAAAGAATCTTGAGGACAACCAAGTACAATAAAATCAGCAGGATATTTTATTTTGCAACCAATACTTCAACATCTCTAACAATTCCAAATGGACTAATATAATATTTATTAGCAAGTTGAATTGTCATACCTGTCTCTTCCATAATGATAGGATCAATATCAGGCTTGATTTCAAGATAAAGAGAATATGGAATGACACTAATACTTGCTCCAATATCACATAGACCATGATAACTTGAAGTCCCAATAGAGCATGATATAACAGGTTGACCAACTTTGGCCGAATTACCTTTGATGACCTTAGTAGCATCTTCACATAAATAAACATCAACAAGGTCTTCTTCATTTAATTGTTTGATAATAGAAATTTGACTGTTGACTTCCACCTGTTCCATAAAATTTTACGCAGTTCCGAGAAACTTTCCAACACAAAAGTTACCTATTATTGATTTTGGGGTTTCTGAAACTGCAAAATTCTTTGCAATTACCTCCTTCGGTGTCTTTAAATTCAACTCCTCCACCTTTCCGACGGAGCTCTTGCCTGCAATATAATGTTTAAGGCATTGTCCATTGACTACATAAGGTTTACCTTTCATATCACCGTGAAGACGGATAGCTCCTGAACGGTACACCTCCTGTATCACTAATGGTCCCTGCCACTTTGAAGCTAACTTTCCTGCAGAAAACTTGAAACGAGAATTATATAATAAAACTTGATCGCCAACTTTGAATTCTTTTCTCTTAATTTTCTTGTCATGCCAAATTTTAACTTTCTCTTTAAACATTCTAGCACTTTCATAAGCTTCGTTTCTCCATTCATCTAGTAGGTTTAAATCAAGAATTCTCTTCTCTCCAACAGTCTTAAAATCAAATTTCAATTGTTTAATAGCCCATCTAGCATTATGTTCTAATTCAACAGGTAAATGAAAAGCTTTTCCATAAACCATTCTATAAGGAGACATTCCCATATGATTTTAAAAAGCAGTTCTATAAGCCCATAATGCATCATTAATTTTAGTTGGCCAATCAGATCTAGACTTATTCACTGTCTTCTCCAAAATGAGT
The DNA here is from genome assembly GCA_012064385.1 of Puccinellia tenuiflora. Taxonomy (NCBI): domain Eukaryota; kingdom Viridiplantae; phylum Streptophyta; class Magnoliopsida; order Poales; family Poaceae; genus Puccinellia; species Puccinellia tenuiflora. Next base: position 503,648 of record QRDG01000280.1, on the reverse strand, counting down.
TTAATTTCCCTATTACTTAATTCAACTTGTCCACTTGTTTGAGGGTGATAGGGAGAAGCAATTCTATGGTTAACATCATATTTTGCCAATGTTTTTGTAAGAATACCATGCAAGAAATGAGAACCACCATCAGTAATTAAAAACCTAGGAACACCAAACCAGGGGAAAATGATGTCCTTGAGCATCGTCATTGCTGTGGCATGATCTGCACTCTTGGTTGGAATTGCTTCCACCCACTTTGTAACATAATCCACTGCAACCAAAATGTGAGTATGTTTTGTCTTTGACTCTGGGAAAGGCCCCATAAAGTCAAAGCCCCAAACATCAAATGGCTCAAGTGGCAAAGAATAATTCATAGGCATTTCATTTCTCCTACCAATATTTCCTACTCTTTACATTTATCACAAGATATAACATATTCAGCACAATCCTTAAATAGTAGGCCAATAGAAACCAGATTGTAATACCTTTGCACCTGTACGATCTCCTGCATGATGCCCTCCATAAGGATTGTCATGACAATCTCTTATAATAGCCTGTTGTTCATGCTAAGGTACACAACGTCTAATAATACCATCCACACTTTTCTTATAAAGGAAAGGATCATCCCAAAAATAATGTCTAAGATCATAAAAGAATTTCTTTCTTTGTTGAAAAGTGAAGTGTGGAGGTAGAACCTTACCAACAATAAAATTGGCATAGTTGGCGAACCACGGTGATGCAACTTTAGCACTAGAAACATTAACAATTGCAAGTTGTTCATTAACAAAGCTATCATTGATAGGAATAGGATCATGAGGTATATTTTCCATTCTAGAAAGATGACTTGATTATCTTCCCCTTTTCTATCAACAATGTGTAAATCAATTTCTTGCAATAGAAGTACCCATCTTATTATTCTAGGCTTAGCATCTTTCTTATGCATTAAGTATTTAATGGCAGAATGATCAGTATGCAATGTGACTTTCGAATCAGTAATATAAGGTCTAAACCTGTCACAAGCAAATAACACTGCTAAAAATTCTTTTTCAGTTGTGGCATAATTCCTTTGAGCTGCATCAAGTGTTCTACTAGCATAATAAATGACATTCAGTTTCTTATCAACATGTTGGCCCAAAACAGCCCCAACTGCATAATCACTAGCATCACACATAATTTCAAAAGGCAATTTCCAATCAGGAGGTTGAATAATAGGAGCACTTATTAAAGCATTCTTCAAAATATTAAAGGACTCAATGCAATCATAATTAAAAGAGAAAGGAACATCCTTTTGCAAAAGATTGGTTAGGGGTTTTAATATTTTGGAGAAATCTTTAATAAACCTACGATAAACCTGCATGTCCAAGAAAACTTCTTATACCTTTGATGTCCCTTGGGTATGGCAGCTTTTCAATAGCTTCTATCTTTGCTGGGTCAACTTCTATTCCTTTTTCAGAAATCTTATGTCCAAGAACAATACCTTCAGTAACCATGAAGTGACACTTCTCCCATTTTAAAACTAAGTGTTGGTCTTCACAATGCTGCAAAACTTTGTTAAGGTTGAACAAGCAATTATCGAAGGAAGTACCATACACAGAAAAATCATCCATAAAGACTTCCATTATGTTTTCAATATAATCAGCAAATATAGCATTCGTGCATCTTTGAAAAGTAGCAGGAGCATTACATAGCCCGGATGGCATTCTCCTATAAGCAAATGTACCATATGGGCAAGTAAAAGTGGTCTTTTCTTGATCATCCTTATGGACTGGAATTTGTGAGAAACCTAAATAACCATCTAAATAACAAAAGTGAGAGTGTTTAGATAACCTTTGTAACATTTTATCAACAAATGGCAATGGGTAATGATCTTTACGAGTTGCTTTATTTAACTTCCTAAAATCAATACACATCCTATAACCAACAACAGTATGTTGAGCCACAAGTTCATCCTCATCATTTGGAACAACAGTCATTCCACCCTTTTTAGGAACACAATGAACAGGACTAACCCACTTACTATCAGCTATGGGATAAATGATACCAGCTTCAATAAGTCTTATTACCTCTTTCCTTACCACTTCCTTCATTCTTGGATGGAGACGGCGTTGATAATCAACAACAGGTTTTGCATCCTCTTCCAAATTAATTTTATGCATACATAGAGCTGGGCTTATACCTTTAAGATCATCAAGAGAGTATCCAATGGCTGGTCGGTGAGCTTTAAGCACATCAAGTAATTTCTCTTCTTCTTCAGCTGAAAGGCTAGCACTAATAATGACAGGATATATGCTCTTCTCATCCAAATATGCATATTTCAGATTTGTAGTCAAAGGCTTTAATTCAAAGCTAGGATCCCCTTTAGGTGGTGGTAGCACTCCTAAATTATCAAGTGGGATATGCAATTGTAATTGTGGTGGTTGTTGCCATAATATTTGTTCTAAAGCATCCTTTTCCTCATCATTAAATGGTTCATCTTGATTAAGCATATAACGTTCTACAACATCCGTTGAAGCTACAGCTACATATGCAAGAGTTTCAATTATATCTTCAGAAACTGGCTCTTTCACAACATGTTTATTAGCAAATTTGGAAAAATTGAACTCAAGTTTTTCACCAGCACATTTAATAAACACTTTCTCTTTAGGCAAATTAATTTAAGCACCAACAGTGTTTAAGAAAGGTCTACCAAAAATGATAGGACAAAAAGAATCTTGAGGACAACCAAGTACAATAAAATCAGCAGGATATTTTATTTTGCAACCAATACTTCAACATCTCTAACAATTCCAAATGGACTAATATAATATTTATTAGCAAGTTGAATTGTCATACCTGTCTCTTCCATAATGATAGGATCAATATCAGGCTTGATTTCAAGATAAAGAGAATATGGAATGACACTAATACTTGCTCCAATATCACATAGACCATGATAACTTGAAGTCCCAATAGAGCATGATATAACAGGTTGACCAACTTTGGCCGAATTACCTTTGATGACCTTAGTAGCATCTTCACATAAATAAACATCAATAGGGTCTTCTTCATTTAATTGTTTGATAATAGAAATTTGACTGTTGACTTCCACCTGTTCATAAGGCTGAGAACATCTTCTTTTACTCTTGTTAGTAACAGCAGTAAGTAAATTCTCCTTAATTTGGTTTGGATATGGAGGTGGTTCAACATACTCTTCCACTGTCACAGATGACACTGATTCTGCCTGTTTAATAACTTTAGAAACAACAATAGATTGTTTAACAGGTTCAACAAAAACTTCAAAACCACTTTGAGGAACACAGATATGCTCAGCAAAACCTTTAGCTATCTCAATTATAACATAAGGATCAAGATTAAAAGTATCACTCAGATTTTTAAACAACATAGAAGTACAGAAGTTCTCTACACATGAATATCCATAATCAAAATAAGGCTCATTACCTTTATCAAGATCCAAATGACTAGTATTTTCAGAAATAGTCTCCAATAAATTTCATGCTTCTTCTTCAGTATTATTAATAAAACTTCCACCAGATGAATTATCCAAAATTTCCTTGTGCTTCGACGGTAGCCTCACATAAAAGTTTAACAATATAAGTTTCCTCGTAAGATCATGACAAGGATTCTTGCGAAGGAGTTCCTTTAACCTCCCCCAAGCTTGAGTAATACTCTCCCAGATGTGGCCAGAAATTAAATATATAGCAGCGGTTCTCATAAGCTTCTTTAGGAGTAAAATATTTAAGAAAGAAAACCTTCCTCAAGATATTCCATTCGATAGCAACCTCTTCATCAAGAGACCTGTACCAATCACGAGCATTACCAGATAAAGAAAAATATAATAACTTCCTTTTTACCTGATCTTCATAAATACCAGGAATTCTAAATAAATCACATATATCTTCAATAAACTCCATGTTTTCACATGCAGACTTAGTTCCATCACCTGTAAATAGATTTTTCATAACTCTTTTAACATGACCAACGGGAATTTTAAATCCCACTTTAGGTATCTCAGACACAGTAGTTTCAACCACTTTGTTTCCACCATCCTTGCATATTTATTTACCACCATTGCATATTTATTTATTGTTTTGCATTTGTTTTATTTTGATATCATTCTCACACCTTGTGCTTGACAACCGCTTGGTGAGGTTGAGGGCACAAAACAATTTACTTTGTTGCAGGTTCTCAAGGGAAGGATAAGAAGATAAATCTTTCACTACTGATTTCCCGAGAGTTCGATATAAACCCTCGAGTCATCCCTCATGGGGAAAACAGACTTTCCTATACTATACACTCTGCACTTGGAGTCTCAACCTAACCATTGTTATTTAACGCATGTAACTTCACCGCCACTGTTTTCTGGCGCCTTGCCATCAAGTGTTCTTTGGTGCTGTTGCTGAGTTAAAGGCCATCAGCGACTTAGTGCTCAGACTGGTACAAAGCCGGCAACACAAGTTATCCCCTCCATGGGAAGGACCGTTTGTTATCAGCAAAGCACTGAAAAACTGGTCATACTATCTCCTCGACTTAAGGGACTCAAAGAAAGATCCCGGGAAAAAAGGTCGCAAGAGGAAACGACTTGTAGAGGACGACTTAGATGAGACGAAACGTCCTTGGAACATTGCTCAGCTACGTCCCTTCTACACTTAGCAAATTCTATTGTAATCCTGTCAATATGATCATGAAATAAAATTCGGCTCTTATGTGCAATTCGATTATATTCACCGTTTTTATTTCCTTATGATCCTATTGTTATTTAGATTACCCGAAATTGCCAGTGTTGCTCGTTGGTAAACTTTCTTTGACGTTGAAACCGCCTTAAGGTGATGAAAACAACGCTTTTGCCAAAAAAGGTTATTCTGCTAGCTTTTGCGTCGGGTTACTTCTAAACGTTTCGACACCAAGAGACGGCGTTTGATCGGAGTTTAAACTGGTTGGCCCTTTGTGTCCCGTTGCTCAGCAGGTTGTTCCGACTTAAGGTTTGTTGGCGTTTAAAGTCGAAGATCTCAAGGCCAGAACAAACTGATGGCATAAAACTTGCAAACTTTGCAGAAATTCAAAATGCTGATTAACTCACGGCAAAATATCTTAGCTGATCATTAAAACAGATAATATTGTCTGGACGGCTTAACTACAAATACATGTTATTTTTTACAGGGCAGCCGGCTCGGAAGTTTCGGCAGCTGCTGCATCCTTTGCCGCCTCGTCGTCTTCATCGTCAGATTGGACGGGAGTCGGCGAGCATTCGACTTCCTTGAAGGTGGTCGTCAAGGATACCATCTTGGCCACCTTACTGGCATACCCGGAGACGGAGTGCATGATTTTCTTCCGGGCCTCCTTGTCCAGGGGGCTCCCGTCCGCCTGTTCAAGGGGAAAGCCGGCGGCAAGTCGCCACGGCTCAGCCTCCGGATAGTGGGCCATCAGCAGCCCCAGCGCAGTCTTCGCGCCACCCCGAACGCTGGAACGAAGTCTCTCGTCCAGCGTCAAAGTCGCCACATCCAAGTCGCCCGACAATTCTGCCAGCGTCGAAGTAAGGTTGCCGGGAAAGAATTTCTCGACAAACTCTTTTCCCGAAGAAGTGATCTTCGAGACGAGCTCCCCTAGCTCCAAAATCCGCTCAAGGCGGTTATCCGCTGTAAGCTCATGGCCGAAGCCGGCCGGGGCTGCATAAAACAGTGAAGATTAAATAACAAGGCAAACATTTGACGACTTAAAGCTATTCTAAAGTTCTCGAAAACTTACTCAGCATGCTTGTCGATTGCCAACGACTCATCGAGCCGTTGGTTAAGCCTATCCTGGACATCCTTCAAGGCGGTGGCGTGTTCCGCCTTGTGAGTTTCCAGGGCCTGCTTGGCCGCCTCAAGATCGGTGGCCTGGGACTTGTTAAGGTCCTTAAGCTCAGCCAGCTCCTTTCGAAGATGCTCGGCTTCGCTTGCCTATTTGGCAAGCTCCTTGGCCTTGTCGATGGTTTCTGCAAAAAAGACAAGTCGCTCCGCGAGCAAGGAGCGCCGCGAGGAGAGCGAGATGTCAGCAGATGAAAAATCTAGACAAAAGAGCCATGATGTGTTTTACCTTGGTAGGCGGCGCGATCGGCCTCGAAGCCGGCGATGATGGAATCTTTATTCTTCATCTCCGTCTTCATCCGACGGAGTTCCTAGTTGCGGACACCCAAAGAATTAATGGTTTCAGCGCCAATTGTGCGATGGGTCTGCGTAAAGGGAACTCTAAAAGTTAACGATGGACGTTTTCAATGGCTTGGGGGCTAATTTGACTAAATCTCATGCAAAGCTATCCTGATCACTATGTCGGCTCAAGCAATAAATTGAAACCCGGCATAGCGCTCGGGGGCTACTAGGATAAGACTCTTACATAAAAGTGGTCGCGCAGGAGGCCGACCGCAGCCTCGAAGCTTTCGGCAAAGTAATTTTGCCGGTCTTCGAGAAGATCAATGACGTCAATGGTGTCATATACCGGGGTTTCCCCCGGCTGATCCTCCTTGAACATGGTCCCCTTCTTGCGGGGAAGACGTGGAGCTCGCATAAAGCGGTTCATCCAGTCCGGCTTGATGTGCCCCTCATCGTCAAAAGTCTCCTCCTTGATGGGAGGAAAGGCGGGGGCATCATTGGCCGGAGCCTCAGCCTTAGCTGTTTGGGAAGAGGCCTCAGCCTTTCCCGTCATCTCTTTCCACTCCTCTAGGGGAGTGGTCCCGGCCCTGATGGAGGGTCCTCCATCCTCCTTAGTCGGAGCCGCCTGCTCCTTCTCCTGCGACGGCTTGGCAGCCGCGGGAGCTGAAGGCGGCACGACGGGAGAGGTCTTCTTAACGACCAGCACCTTTTTCGTCAAAGGTGCTGACTTCTTCATCCTGCATGATCCAAAAACGGGTTAAGCAAGTAAGCCGGCAAAACAGTGAAGATGCAAGGGGATCATTTCAGCACTTACTTCTTGACCGGGATGTTAAGCCCGGCCAGGGCGTCGTCATCATCTGACGTCTTAACGCCAATGGTGAGCGGCTGGCTTTTTCTCGTGCGGCTTTCCGCTGAAACCGAAGACGCCACGTTTGCTCGCTTAGCCGTCCTGTTGGACGACGGAGCGAACGTGATGAATTTGCCGGAATATCCGACAATCTGAATACAAGCAAAACGACAAACATGTTAAGGACAAGTCGAATCCTACAAAGAATTGAACTTTGCTAAAAGTAAAATACCTTTGGGGGAGGGTTGGAAGCCGTGTACATCGGCCTCGACTCGAAATATTGCCGGCCTTCGTTTGGCTGGGCCTTGACAAGCTTGTTGTAGCGAATCTTGAAAGAGAGCTCCAGTATGTCCTTCTTGTGGATCCGCATGGGATCGGAATTGCCGGTGTACTCGCACAAAAGGCGGGTACGATATTGAAGAGGCTGGATCCGCCTCTTCATCCAACAGAGCACCGTGTCTTCTCCCATCAAAGGAGGAGACCCGGAGGTGAGCTCGGTGATCCTCGCCTCGATGGCGGCGATGTCTGCCGGCGTCTTGGTCGCCGGCTTCGTCTTCCATGATGGCAGGGGCGTGCTGGCCGCGTCCACGAAGGGAGGGAGACCCTCTAGCCGGTTGGTCGGCGACTTGTCCTTGCAGTAAAAGAAGGTGGAAGCCCACCCCTTTGCCGAATCAACGATTGGTACTTGTGGATACCAATCAAGATCCCGGCGCAAGTTAAAGCTTATAGAGCCGGCTACAAGCAGTTCCTTGTTCATTGTCTGCCTCTTAACTAAGAAGCAGTGATGGAAGAAATCTAACCTAGGTGCTATGCCTAGGTATACCTCGAACGAGGCTACAAAGCCGAATATGTAAAGCAGGCTGTTGGGGGTGATGTTGTGGAGCTGAAGGCCGTAATGGTCTAATATTTCCGTCATAAAGGTTGACGGCGGCAGGGAGAAGCCTCTAGCTACGTGGGAGGAGAGAAGTACCCGCTCTGAGCCGATTGGCGTAGGAGCCGGATCTCCAATGGCAGCTCTCCAAGCCGGCGGCGACGCGGAATAATGCGGGATGGCGCCGTCTTGCTCCATCCCCCGGAGTTCGGCTTCGTCAACTCCGGAGACCATCTAGTTGTGAGTGGGGTTGTCGGAGGTGCCTTGGTTCTCTCCGGCGGCCTCCTCCTCCTCCTCAACGTCGGCCTCGTCGACGGCGGCGTGGGCGGATTCCACCGCAGCCGCAGCCTCCGCCGCAGTTTGGGCGAAGGCGATCTCGTCCCGGTTGAGCGGGGCAGGAGGGGCGGTGGTGGTGAAGTCGATGCCGCCGGCGGCGGTGGAAGACACTCCGCCCATTGGAGGGGCGAAGTCGAGTGGCATCGTGTCCTCGAGCACCGGCGAGCTGGGCGCACTTGAGGCCATATGGTGCCGGAGCGCGGTGGGCAAGCAAACGACGGCAAGATAAAGAGCGGCGGCGCTGGATCTTGCAGAGAATGGAGAGCTGTGCGCGAGAAGGCAGAATAGAGGCGTGGGCAACGAGGATGGTGGTTGTGGCTATTTATAGCCGGGCGCCGAGATGCGTGCAACGGCCACCTCGCGATAATTCCGCCACGCGTCGCCAGATTGCGCGGATTCGGTGGGATCTCTTCCCCGGCGTCTCGGATTCTGAGCGGGAATTGAGGCGACGGTTCGCAAAATTCAAAGATGCTCCTCCACTCACCTGACAAGCCTGGCAAACCGTTCGCGTCGACTGACGTGTGCAGAAGTGAACTCAAGTGCTTTTTTATCCGGCTTAATAAGTTGACGTGACAAAGACGACAAATACCGTTCGGCATGGTCAAAGACGGAAGTTTATGGGAATGCTCCAAGCTGCACCTCGAATGAAGAACTTTGCCGGATCATTGAAGCCGGAAGACATAAGCCAGCCGTTGGGGAACTTGAAGCTTTCCGGGGGCTACTGTTGGGGTTATGCCGAACAGGGTACCCAAAGGGGACGACTAAGATCCAGCATACCAGGGTGTCCCAAGTGGTGGTAAGCCTAATCCGGCTTACCGGGCGGCCCAGTATAATGAAGCACAGGAGGCCCGCCGGCTGAGAGAAGATTCTAGAAGCCGGCCCAACAGGGAAACCGACATAACGTCCAAGGAAAGACCGTGCCGGATTAGACTAGGACTCTATAACTTAGTCGGTAGGGATCCTCCTGTAAGCCCTAGACCGGACGCCTATATAAGCCGGTCTACGGGGAGCCTTAGGGCAAGAGACACTCAAACCCTAGCTTGAGACTCGCAGTATCGATCTCGAGCCATCCACCACTGTAATCGGCGAATATCGCCATATAGTGATTTATAGCAGCACGTAGGGTTTCGCCACCGTTGCGAGATCCGAAGCTGGGTAAAATCGTGTCCACCTCGTCGCCGGCTTACCCCTCATCTATTTTCCCCACATCTCTACCTAGCTCGATGGCACCCCTATCGCGGCTAGATTCGACAATACCACGACAGGCGGCGGCTGGCGGGGAGGTGCGGGCGGCCGGCGGGGCGGTGAGCAGCGGCCACATTGCCTCCCGTCCGAATTCCGAGCGTTTCCGAGCTGGGAGGCTCGGAATTGCTCCTTCACAAAACGTTATGCTGCGGAGCGGGCTCGGAATTGGTCTCCAATTCCAGGCCCAAATTCTGAGCGCAGTCCAAACAACGGAATTCGGAATTGGGGCTCCAATTCTAATTCCGTGCAACCAAACAGGGCATTAGAGATAGCACATGCATGCATGCCAACTCATGCTGACATCACCGCATTTATTGCTAAATCCTAAAATTTAAAATGATTTATCTCCTAAACCATTATTCGGATTCGTGATCCGTTTACACCGCTGAATTTGTATTGACGAGGGCTTCAAAACTAGCTCAGATGTTGATATGTTTTGACCCCCAAAAAATCGGCACACCAGTTGCCAGCGTATGATACTGTACTTGCCTGAGTAGCATCACACAGTTGCCACGATATTATGCATAGTTGCCAGATATTCTTTTTACATGTTTTCAGACATTGTAGCGATATGCAAACTTACAGAGCATGTCTTAAGTGTTTTTACAACATCTAATATATGGTAAGTAATATCATGCAACCTTACAACAATAGAACGGAATACAGGAGGTTGGAACCTAAGTTATTTTTGTCCGGCAACTTAGTGAAAGGGTTCGTGCATATATCTTCAACACTTAGTAGTAGATAACCTGGCAAGTATGTATGGACGGACTGGCAAGTACCGATGAAAAAAAAGTTGTCAAAATATGTCAACATGGGATCTAGTTTTGAAGATCTTGTCGTGACTAAGCCAACGATGAAAACGGAATGTCAATCCGGTTAGCGGCTGAAGAGATAAAACTTTTTAAATTTTGAAGTCAAAAGAATCTTTAATGATGTCATAGCAGTGCCACTAATTACATCTCTACTAATATAAAAGACACAGAGGGGGGTATGATCCACTTGATCTGGGCCTTTCAATCTTCATCTAACGAGCCAGATTAGGCCAACGATGAGATGCTCATCATAATCAAACCCTAGGCCAAAAAAAAAGAAAAGAAAAACGAGCCCGCACCCGCAAGGCCGCATCTCAAGCCGCACCCGTACGTCGCTCCCAGTCGATCCCTTTCTGCTGTCGTGCTCCTCCCCGGTGAGGCCCGCCGTCCTTCTTCCCGTCGATCTGCTCCTCCCCGTCGATCTGCGCCTCTTTCATTCACCGCCGCGCCGTCGATGCCGCCTCATCTGGCAACCGCCGGTCAGTCCGTCGTGGGTCATGGCAACCGCCGGTCAACTCCCATTCCCCTCAAAGCAACCGCAGGTCATGGAGGACGTGGAGAGTACCACCTCAAAGCCCCCACCCCCTCCCCGTCCCCCTCCGCCACCCTTTCGTCTCCCTTATCCCTCAGCCGTGCGAATTCGTGAGGACGTGGAGAGGACCAGGTGCGGCCGCCGCCGGGATACCACCGAGCGCCGTGCCATTCCGATGTCGTCACGCTCCTCCTTCTGAGAGAGGACGGTACCGTCGCCGTCACTGACGGAGGGAGGAGGACGCCGCCGCCGCACTTCTCGGGCCAGGACGCCTCCGCCTCCGCAATCCCTCGGGATATCGCCGTCTCCGCACCGAATTTGTGAGTACTTGTCTTTTATGAGCTCTATTCTATCGCTTATACGAGAGAGGAGTGATGCTATTCAGAAAATTGTCTCTATTCTATCGCTTATACTAGATGTTCAGTATCGGCCAATTCTTATACATGCAAAGGTTGACCGAGGAGCTCTTTTAAGGAAGTTGCAGCTACTATTAGTCATATGATTACTATTGGACCTCCACTGTTGCACACTTGCGTTACATGGCCTCTCTTGCTCCCTGAAGTAGTAGTGTGCATCTACATGCCACTTTTCCTATTCTTTTTCCTGGTTTGATGCTGTATGAATAAGACTGGGGCATGATTACTGTTTTCTTGGCCTATTATCTACTTGGCTAGCTCTGTACCTATGCGGCTGATGTATTACCTGTTAGGTTATTCATGTTCTGTATTGGATTTTTACTGGCATCTCCAGTGTCCAAACTTTATGAGCTCTTAGCTTTGGAAGCAACATCTGATGGATCATGGATTTTATTTAGAGTACTTTGTCTGAACTTTATGAGCTCTTAGCTTTGGAAGATTATGCTACAGTGTTTGTTGTGGGTACTTGTTTGACATTCATTTCTTCTTCCGGTTAATGCACTTCATAAATATATAGGATAGGAAGTTAATTAGTTAAGGCCTTTAGATTAGATGTAAATCATCTATTGTTACTATATTGGACCCAACTTCAGAATGAAAAGGATGAAAGGATGAGTTCGGTACAACAATAACTATAATACATGTCGGGTGGTCATCTTGTATTCTGGGATGAGGAGAGTGTGAACATAAGTTCTAGAATAGTCTATGTAGATTATGCCAGTAACATCTGGTAGCAGTTTAGGAACAGAACTTACTCATTGTGGCTATGATCAGCATCATGGCGGTCGTTTCTATTATCATGTCTTGGTGATTGTTCCTGATGCTCTTCTTTTCCCTTTGGGGAAGTAGAGTAGTCATCTCACCTTCTTGAGTGTGATCCTGATGATGGTCTGGGTGACCTCTGGCGGGGACAGCATCCCTCACCATCAGTTATTGCCCGCCTAGATAGTGTAACAAATAGATAGATAGTGTATATAGCTATGTGCCTAGATAGATAGTGTATATAGCTACATTTGGTTCTTGAATACTTGAACCTACCATTCTGCAAATGTTGCATTTAGTTGTACAAATATGTTAATTTTACATTATCAAAAAAAAATTGTTTCATGTAAAAAGGTTTTGTGGTTTCTTTTTAGATCAGTAAGGAGTGACATTTGTTGCCTCAAATTCGCTGATCGGCGAGGAGTATCATTTGTTGCCTAAAAAAACATGTTGTATTAACCAAACAAGGACTGTTGATATGAAGTTTTTAGTAGTTTTTGTGAGTCTCTCATGGGTGATCACAAGTTGAACTGTCTGTTTAGCCTAAATGATTTCTATGATATCAAAAATTGTATTGATAATGACCATCTTAATAATGTCTTCTCCGTTATCTACAGGTTCGGCTTGGTCTGGTGCATGGGAGGGTGACGTTGCTTGGTGTCGAGGACGACACTGCCCGGCTTCGCGAGGCAGCGTTGGACTTCTTCTCCGCTTCCTAGGTTGGCCATCGAGCCATTAAACTGCTGGTTTTGATTTTAGTGGTGGTGAGATAGTTTGTATGATTTGTGTAGATATTGTGGAGGAGTAAGTTCCTGTTAAACATTCTACCATGTGTGGGCTTAGTTTTCTGCTATACTACTATATGTATGATGTTGAACTATTGCTTCTTGACAATTATGGTCACAACAATTAGCATGTTATGCGAACATCTTTTGTTATTTCAACATCTTTTTGTTTATTTGCTTGAAGATAACTTATGTCTTCTCTCAGGACAAATCTTTGGTGTTGCTGCTGTACCCTACAACATCAACTACTTCAAACCTCTACCCTAGCTGCATTGCGGTGGCCTCTTATTCGTATCCAAGGTTCAGGTGAGTTTTCTGGTCCTCCCTTCTCTCCATCAGTGAGAATGGTGAATACACCATCAGAGACATATAATGACATCCTTTAAGCAATACCCTCGGTTCTTTACAAGTAACAACATCACAGATGAAATTTAGTTACTCACCCAATCCAAAGGCATAGAACAGTAGCTACGTGGGTTGATAACAGTAGCTGGCAGCCATGACTTCAAATTGTTAGAAGTGACCTTTCTCTTATGTCAAATGGGTTAACAGTCCATTCCGAAGCTAGGACCAGGATCAGTTTTATGCATACCACTTTTAGTCAATCACCATGGTCCATGCCCCATGGTGATTAAATCTCTTATGCTTTGCGAATAATAATCATTAGTGGGGCATTTGTTATAGCTAAAATTTAGTCTTAAAATGTACCTTCAAATTGCATGTTCAATTTTTTTCAAATTGAACTCTTTTCACTACCCATATGCTCTTGTTGTGCATTCCTCAAGTTGTTGATTCTGTTCTGCCATGTGTCTGGGAGTATTTAGTATGCAGCTGAAACAAGTTTCACATTATAGAGAAGAAATTGGATAGAACATGCTGATATTTTCTAGAAATAGTGATAGTTTTTTGTGACAGTAATAGCAAATAAATGTTGTTATATGCTAATGTGTTAAAATTTTACCATTCAACATCAGTGAAAGCTATTGCTAGATGATTTTAGATATTTCTCACAGTATGCATGTGCTTGTACTTTTGGTCTCCTAATTTTTAATTTGTGTATTGCTGTCAGGTGAAGGATCTTGGCAAACTGATCAAGCTTTACGCTAGCTCACACTCTCGCTTCATACCTTATTACTCCTTCTACCAGTTTGTGCTCAAAGTTGAGAAAGTTGGGGCCATTGACCGTGTTAGGTAAGCTCCTTTCTTCCATTGCTCAAAGAATTAGTTTAACCAAATGATAGGCACCAGCCGACCTTGCTCATCTTTCTCAGGTGTGTAACCTCATGGTTTTAATCAATTTTGTGGTATTTCTCAAAATGATGCTTCCATGTGTGACTATTACCAAACTTAAAATTACAGGAACCGATCATTCTCAACTTGGCTTATTTACACAAGGGATGCAATTAAGACACTCATAAACAGAGTAACACCACAGAAATTCTATCCTACCAGTAAATGGTTGAGAAAATTATTGTGATGGGTTTTTATTAACCCATTACAAACCACTCGGATTTTGGCCAAGCCAAATAATGACATTGACCCTACAGGAAAAAGCACAAAAAACATTGTGTACAGAGATGTCTTGGAGGGATGAAACGGGGTTATTATTTCTTCACGTCGGTATGTCTTAATCTGTTATATTACCAATTTTTTATTTACTCGAACAACAATGAGATTATATTTAGATCTTGTCTGATATTTTTATTGAAGGTGACCATAATATGTGCAGCAAAGAATAATAATGAAAGGAAACGGAGACGCTCCTCTAATATTTTTCAAAGGTCCATCACTGATTGGTGAAGAAACGTCTTCAAGCACCGACAAAAACCCTGCTAGCATCCTCGATACTTTTTGTTGTTCATCTTTATTGATGTAACTTAAATATTGATGGCTCAGATGTCCAAGTATCTTATTGTGAGGATTATTACACGCTTCATTTGCTGAATCTTGTTCATGTTATTTCGAATTTCGATTGATTAATTAGTATTGTCGTTTCATTTATTATATCGACATATGGATATTCTGTTATATTTGTTTATTTACTTTTATAATCAAAATCATTGATATTTTGTGAGTTACTAACATTGTATTCAGTATTATTATACGTGTATTACACGTGCACGTTTACTAGTGCATGCAAAGGAGAGGAGAAAAATCGCAGCATCCAAATTTTGTTGTGCGGCGGCAGCTCCGTAGTCAAGTCCATCTATTAATGCGTCGAACCGTAAAGCTTTTATGTTTTCGTGAGAAAATAAGGAGACGAAGAGAATAGGCAGGGCATCGAATCCACATGGAAATCTTTGGAATTGGAAGGGAAATAAAAAATTAGCCGGCCACTTGAAGTCCTCGTCTTCTCCCCCCTCGGCATCCCCGTCCCACCTCACCGATACACCAACGCGCACTTCCCACGTATCGTATTCCCTGCACCTTTCCCCCCTTCTCCCTCCCCCCTTCGGCTCCGGCGAGAACCCAGCTCCACCCACCCATGACGAGCTCCTCCTCCGCCCCTTCCCGGAAGGTACCAAACCCTAACCCCCCTTCTCCCCGACCACCGCCCATTCCGATCTCCCCGATCCCCGTCCGATCTAGCCCCCTCCGATTCGCCGCCCGCGTGGAGCAGCCGAGCCGGTGGCGCCCGATTCGGCCGAACTTTCTGCTGGCGTTTATCGCTGATTCTATTGGGCGTGTTTGCGCAGGTGCTGAGCAAGATCGCGTGCAATCGGTTGCAGAAGGAGCTCGCGGAGTGGCAGCTCGGCCCTCCCGGCGGCTTCAGTTACAAGGTCTCCGACAACCTCCAGAGGTGATCCACTTGCGGCCGGAGCAATCCAATCTCGTTTTCGCTTTCTAGGCCATGCTTCTGCAGCTTGTTTATTTTTTGTATTTGTTTTATTATTATGTATATTTTGGTCAAACCGCGTGTTCAATTTCACCCTGATCATAATTACTGCCAATCCGAGGACCGAGACCGGGTCTGCGTGTTTTGGCTTTGTAGCCGCGAAATTCTTGCGGACGATTCACAGTTTATCCACCTTAGTATTACTGTTTTCAGTTTTGTTCTGCATCTTCTTTCTTGTTATCCGTTTTACCAAACAAAAACATATATGAAAACCATAATGGGTAACACAACAATAGGTGGGTCATCGAGGTGTCCGGAGCGGAGGGAACGCTCTATGCTGGCGAGAAGTACCAGCTACAGGTGGACTTCCCGGAACATTATCCCATGGAGGCTCCACAGGTGAGATACCTTCTTCTTGCTACGTTCTTTAGTTTGGACCTCATGCGTTGGACTTCGGTTGTTTTGGTCTGATGGATGTTTTTGTGCAGGTTATATTTATGCATCCGGCCCCGATGCATCCGCATATCTATAGCAACGGGCACATCTGTCTAGGTATTTGTCGTGTCCTCCTGTTAACACTTGACTGTTTTTTTGTTTGATGCTTTGCACGTCTGATTGGCATATTGATGTCCATTCTCCATTGCCTAACCTTTTTGTGTCATAAATTTTTCGTGTATGTCGTTTGTCTCGAAGTCATTCTTATCATGTTTATTCTAACATTTTTCATAGAAGTGCCTCCATCAAGGCCAAGTTTGTTATGCTCAGATTTGAGATAACACGTTAGTCAGTTTGTTCTAATTTTCTAAACCAGCTTGGCTACTTAACCTACACAGCTTCAACTTTTTTGACAGGTTGCTCGACAAATTTGTCATTATGTTCCTAGTTAGGAATGGGACAGTCACCTTGATGTGATGTTGGGTCTGTTCATAAAGGCTTTGGATTAATTAAGCTGGAGCTCTGTAGGGTTACTAGGCACAAATATCGTAGCACTTGACTTATTAGGTCTATTCAATACACTATCCTGTCAACTCTGGAACCTAAAGTTCATCCGATGGCACACATGCTTCCCTTCAGATGGAGCTTCCAATAATTCTGCTGATTAACTAAAAGAAAAGTATTAATCAAGCACTAGTATAGTAACTACGACATTCCCTAGTTTTATCAACACACTTGCATATATGGGCATGGAGAAAAAACATCCTTTAAAAATTGTGACCATCTTAAACTAGTTTATGCAGAGTCTCATAGCCACGGCAATTTTACTTGTCAATTATGATGGCACAAATTCCTATCTTAATTTTTTATTATCTTTATTGCTTTTGCATTCGACCAATTTCTACTGTGTTAATGCCAGCATGAATCAAAGATGCCGATGAACCGAATCATGCAGTAGCGTGTTGCTGACCTTGCTGACCTTACTTTGATGAATAAATAATCTTATGGTTATTATGGCTCAATATACCTGAGGAAGTGTCATGTGTTAGCAAAAACATGAAGCCTTAAAAGAAGATATGTTTTAGGCTAACCCTATGATTTGTACAATTTACTACGCCTGAGAAATGGACAATCGTTGTTTCTTTCAAATAACTGAACTAAGTCCAATTATGAACCTAGTTTGATTAACCATGACAAGCATGCAAACTAAGTATTCATGTATTTTTGTTGATACTGCCAAATGTTGATAGTCACTAGGGTTCTTTCGTTTCTTATTTTCTCTGAAATAAGTATATTTGCTTTCAACACACTTGCTATAATGTATTCCCTCCGTTCCTAAATATAAGATGTTTTAGCTTTTACAAATGAAAAGTGTGACAGACGTATCTAGACATGTTTTAGTGTATATGTACACTACTTTTAGTCCGAATCTAGACAACATGTGAAATGTCTAAAACATCTTATATTATGGAACGGAGGGAGTACCACAGTGAATTCCCACTTCCATGTGTCGTAAGTCGTCCTGGCTGAATTTAATTACTTATCCATTATTCCACCCAAATTTTACCAATTCACACATAAAATTTCTAGGTTAAGTTTATTAGACCAGGTAAGTGAGATGACTCACTATATTGTAAGTTATTTCTTTCTTAGACAATTACAGATATCCGGTGGTTTGGTGAATATCTTGTCCCTTCTGTGCTATAGCTTGTTTTACTGTAAGGTCAAGCCGTAACAGTTAGCTTGTGTGTTCTTTTTTGTCTGTATGCATAATTTTAGAAAACCTATTCAGGCCTTCAAGGGTGTGTCTGATCCTTTGAACATAATCGACAATATTAGTGTGGGTTCTCGAGCACTTGTCAAAGTGTCTACTTTAATTTAACATCTGCCATATTTTGATTTGCTAAAATGGTGTATTTCGATGTGCCAAAATCACTGAAATACCAGCTTTCTTTCGGTTCAATTGTCTGCAGATATATTGTATGACTCATGGTCACCAGCAATGACTGTCAGTTCTGTGTGCATCAGCATCTTGTCTATGTTGTCAAGCTCACCAGCCAAGGTTACACAGCTCCTCTGCATCCCCTCCCATTCAAATTGATGATCATCTAGCTAAATGCATAATGGTTGCAGGAACGTCCGGCTGATAATGATCGCTATGTGAGAAACTGCCGCAATGGGAGGTCTCCGAAGGAGACTAGGTGGTGGTTTCATGATGACAAAGTGTGATGAGTTCCAATTGGGGACTCTTCCGGCAGCAGTTGCTACACATGAGCCTACCGTAGTATGGCGTACATCTTTCATGAAAGATTATTTAGGCAAATATTCCAAGCCATCTATTTGACGGCAAACTAACATGCCCAAGTGGTTTTGTACATGAATGTGCACCTGTATCAATTCCCGTACTTATGAAATACCCCGTATTATCCCTTTGATATACAAAGTATCAGGTGAATGTGTCTTCTCGATTTACTCAATAGGGGCATGAGGTGCTGGCTTAGCCTTATTTGCTGTGGTTTCCCAATCTGCCAGCGTCGTAGTCTGCTGAGGAAGATCTTGAGTGTGTATGTAACGTCGTACTGATGATATGTCTGCAGTAGAAGCAAAAAAAACCTTCTGTGCATCTGCAGTGTGCTTCCGTTCTGCACGGTGAGATGACCAGCCAGGAATCACGAGTGGAATATCACACGTGCTCGACCTGTTACTCCAAATGGTTTCAAGGGAAACGTCACCGAGATACGAATTATTTTGTCAGATTTACATCATAGGTAAATTTGAGTCACCTTTGCTTCTTAGCCTAAAGCCAGTGACGACGGCGGACCAAGCCGATCCGGAGCCGGAGCCGAAACTGAGCCTTACTTTGGAGTAGATTAGACATCCGTGGCACTCCAACCATCATGATAGAACTAGAATGCAAGAAAATATTGTACAATGCCAATTCCTTCCCTCACAATTTAGCTCAAAGCCTCAAATGAGAGGATTTGAGGTTTCACGTGCACAACTCACTTGAGCTGGATGAAAATGAGCTATAATGAGTAGTTGAGGGACTAAATTTGATGGTTTATAGAAGGGGAGCTGCAGGTAATACTAGGTCAAGGTGGACATGCTCGAAATTGTATTTGTTTTTTTGATAAAGATAATATATTAATATTGAGAGATACCAATTACACCCAGCCTCTGCACCAACAAGATATCAAAAGACATCTAGGATGCACACAGCAAAGAAAAAAAATAAAAAGAGAGAAAACAAAAAACAAAAGATCCCGTCGGAGTGATAGGACACTCGTAACAGCAACACTCTAATCACCACCAAAATACAACATCCGGATCGCAAAAAGGCTCTCCAAAACAATGGCTTCAACAAGTCCATTGCCAGGTACGACCAATGAAGGCCAGACCTTGGGCTTTCACCCTGAAGAAAGACCGGGAGTCCAAAACAATGCCTTACTAGGTCATTGCCAGGTACAACCAATGAATGCCAGACCTTGAGTTTTCACCCTGGACATCACGGCTCGGTACTTAGTACCACCGGAAAGCAGTCCGCCTGTGTTGCCGCCCCCTCTTGTCAAGGTTGCTGCTGCAAGTCCCCGACACCTGACACACAGGAAAACCTGTGCCTAGAGTCTTCAACACAACCAAACCACCACTCCGCCAGCACGAACCTCCGATCCTAGCCACCAAGACTTTCTTCACTACTTGTCAATATCATGGAAATCTATTAGACATATCACATGACCTGGACAAGATAGCGAAGCTTCGCGCCACACCCACATGAAACATCTCTGGCCATATATGAGGGTGCGCACGACCGGATCAAATCCGATCTAGATATCCAATGACGCCTTGTGCCAAACCGGAGATCACCGATGGGAAGACCAGAACACGTCGGCAGCTTGATCATGGAGGACCACATGTAGCAGATCGTCGACATGACGCTCGAAGACCAGCCGGGTCAACCACCTTTATTCGTGGTCCGAGCCCGCAGCCCCGACGCTGCCGGTCGACTCCCAGCGAACGGAGCGAGTTGGTCAACACCGGCCCATCGGACCTTGTTGGCCACCGAGAAGGATGCATCAGAGCCAGGACAATCGCCGCACCCCACAGGGTCAGCGGATCCTCCACTCCCTCCTCAGATCACGCCCCGCCACCTCCCTGCCGCAAGTAGGCGACCGCCGCCGACCCCCTGCCACGGGACGACGGGTGCCGCCGCCACGGCCATGTCGCGCACCTACGCCGCCAAGATCTAGGGACCCCGCAAGAGGAACCCGGTCGCCATGGCTGCGCACCTCCACCTCCACCAGACGCGAAGCTCCCCACAGCTGCGCGCCCCCCACCGCGCCGTCGACAGGCCGGAGCACGCCGACGACGGATCTGGGCGGGATCCCAGACCCACGGCGCGCCGCTTCCACCCACCACCCGTAGGAACGACGGAGAGGATGCGGCTGCCGCCACACGGCCGGGGGCGCCGCCCGACCGCCGCGCGCAGGCGAGCTCACCGGAGCCGCCCCAGCCACCCGAAGGAGCTCCCTGGCACGCACCACCCAACCCCTCCGCCTTTGGCTTCGGGCCCACCGCCACCGTGGTCCACGCCAGCGACAGCGGCGGTGGGGGAGCCGCGATAGTCTTGGCCTGTGGTGGCGCTAGGGTTCCGCCCCGGTGGCGCCCTGGGGGGCGACACGGGAGCGCGACGGCGCTCTGGAGTTTATCCGAACATCAGTTAGTTGAAAATGAGTCTCCGGATCGTGTGCCAGGACCTGACGGATTTATTGGAGGGTTTTATCAGCGTGGTGGGTAGTGATCAAACACGACATTATGTCGGCTCTGTTGAACTTTTTCATGGACGATGACAGAGGCTTAGCAAGGTTAAACATAACTCTTATCACTCTGATCCTGAAGAAGCCAGATGCGCTTACAAGGTTAATCATATGCGTTTTTAATCACCCCGCGATTTGGGTATATATGAAAAAATACCAACATCTACAATATCAAATACTACATATAATATGAAAATATATTTTATGAATATTAATTGTAAGTTATAGATATTGTTATTTTCTTACTACTTAGAACGTGAATGGATGGAGTACTACTACGTCGCCTTCACATGATGATTAGTTACCGCCACATGTGAATACTCTGTTCTGCTAGTGTAACTATTGTTGGGTCGTAAAATGTTGGCTTACAGAAACTTTTGAGCCGTGTCTGTTGTGACTTATGATTACTGTTCTTAAGACTCTATATTGTTCTCGCAGAAAAAAAAAACTCTATATTGTACTTGAGTCTGCCATATAAACAATACATTTTTACATCCACATTAATTACCCAGGTGCATATATCAGGAATGGCAGAATATAAATTATTCAGCGTATATATAGTTGGATTCCCCCCCCCCCCCCCCCCCACTGCACAGCGTATATAATTGGATTGCATTAAGACAAACGCAATCTTTCATTCAAAGCGAGTATTGCATAATTGCAAGTGAGATTATTATCACGATATCGCAATTAACACCAAAATTTAGCAGATTAAAATCCTGCCATTTAATCAAAATCACGCATATATTCATAATTAAAGCCATCCCAATTTATGTGTACACACGTGCAAATTTGAGAGCCGGACACGTGGGCTGATGTTATTAGCAAAGAACTCCTATATAAGAGAAGAAACTCCTTAAACCCCATCGTCTCTCAGTTCTCACTCCCCCTTCTCTCTCCGTTCATCCTCCTGAGAGTGACTCGCCATGGGCGCTGTCGGCATAGTTGCGCTACTCATGGTGACAATTCCGGCCGCATTGCTGCTGCCGACGGCAGCGTCCGGTAACACGCCGCCGTTCTCATGCGGTTGGGGCGCTCCGGAGGGGCGCTACGCGTTCTGCGACCAGCGGCTGCCGGTGGAGCGGCGCGCGGCGGACCTCGTGGCGCGGCTGACGCTGCCGGAGAAGGTGTCACAGCTGGGCGACAGGGCGGCGGCGGTGCCGCGGCTAGGCGTCCCGGCGTACAAGTGGTGGTCGGAGGGGCTGCACGGGCTCTCCATCTGGGGCCGCGGCATGCTGTTCAACGGCACCGTCCGCGCCGTCACCAGCTTCCCGCAGGTGCTGCTCTCCGCCGCCTCTTTCGACGACGCCCTATGGTACCGTATCGGCCAGGTATGTGTACCACGCAGTACATTCCAAGCACGTATGGAGTACACGTATACCGTATTTGACTCTGTACTGTACTGTACATACTGTTCCGAATGTGTATTTTTCTGTAGGCAATTGGCACGGAGGCTAGGGCGCTGTACAACCTGGGCCAGGCGGAGGGGCTGACCATCTGGTCGCCCAACGTGAACATCTACCGTGACCCGCGGTGGGGCCGGGGTCAGGAGACCCCCGGCGAGGACCCGACGACGGCGAGCAAGTACGCCGCGGCGTTCGTGAGGGGCCTGCAGGGCACGTCGGCGACGACGCTGCAGACCTCGGCGTGCTGCAAGCACGCGACGGCGTACGACGTCGACGACTGGAAGGGCGCGGTGCGGTACACCTTCGACGCGGTGGTGACGGCCCAGGACCTGGCGGACACGTTCAACCCGCCGTTCCGGAGCTGCGTGGTCGACGGGAAGGCCACCTGCGTCATGTGCGCCTACAACTCCGTCAACGGCGTCCCGACCTGCGCCGACGCCGGCCTGCTCACCGGGACCATCAAGGGAAAATGGGGAATGAACGGGTTCGTACGATGTATATATATGCATCTAGAATAATGATGAATCTGGGGATTAAATCAACTGCTTGATTTGTGCAGCTATGTAGCTTCAGACTGTGATGCGGTGGCACTGATTCGCGGTGCGCACCATTACAGTTCGACGGACGAGGATGCCGTTGCTGCTGCGCTCAAGGCCGGTACGTGTCGTCGTACAGTACAGGCTCTAGATAGCTGGTGGTGCACCACACACTGAAAATGAGTAACGAAAGTTGCAACTTGATTTCAGGGATGGATTTGGACTGCGGGAACTACACGCAGGTGCACAGCATGGCGGCGCTCCAGCGGGGGAAGATGACGGAGCAGGACGTGGACAGGGCCCTCAGGAACCTCTTCGCCGTGCGGATGCGGCTCGGGCACTTCAACGGCGACCCCCGGCGGAGCCCGCTGTACGGGGGCCTCGGCGCCGGGGACGTGTGCTCGCCCGCGCACAGGAGCCTGGCGCTCGAGGCGGCGCAGGACGGCATCGTCCTGCTCAAGAACGACGCAGGCATCCTCCCGCTTCAACGGTCGGCGGTCGGGTCGGCCGCCGTCATCGGCCCCAACGCAGACGACCGCGGCGCGCTCCTCGGCAACTACTTCGGCCCTCCGTGCGAGTTCACGACGCCGCTCCAGGGGCTCAGGGCGTACGTGAAGGACATCAGGTTCGAGCCCGGCTGCAACTCCACGTCGTGCGACTTTGAGAGGACGGACCTGGCCGTCGCGGCGGCGCGCTCGTCGGAGCACGTGTTCTTGTTCATGGGGCTGAGCCAGAAGCAGGAGCAGGAAGGGCTGGACAGGACGAGCCTCCTGCTCCCCTGGAAGCAGCAGAGCCTGATCGCCGCCGTCGCCGGCGCGGCGAAACGGCCCGTGATCCTGGTGCTCCTCACGGGCGGTCCGGTGGACGTGACGTTCGCCAAAAACAACCCGAAGATCGGCGCCATCCTGTGGGCAGGGTACCCTGGCCAGGCCGGCGGGCTCGCCATCGCCAATGTGCTGTTCGGGGAGCACAACCCCGGCGGCAGGCTGCCGGTGACGTGGTACCCGGAGGAGTTCACCAGAGTGAACATGACGGACATGCGGATGCGCGCCCACCCGGCCACCGGCTACCCCGGCCGGACCTACCGCTTCTACCAGGGCGAGACCGTCTACAAGTTCGGCTACGGCCTCAGCTACTCCAAGTTCTCCCGCCGGCTAGTGGTCCCCAATCAAGCAGTACCAAACACACATGTACTCGCCGGCCTGACGACAACCGTGGACGACGGCGGCGCGAGCTACTACGATGTGGAGGAGATTGGTGCCCAGGGGTGCGAGCAGCTAAAGTTTCCGGCAGTGGTGGAGGTGCAGAACCACGGTCCCCTGGCCGGAAAGCACTCGGCGCTCATGTTTCTCCGGTGGCCCAACGCGACGGGCGGGCGTCCGGCGAGTCAGCTGGTTGGGTTTCAAATCCAGCATCTCGAGGTCGGCGAGAAGGCTAGCCTCAGGTTTGAAGTGAGCCCGTGCGAGCACTTGAGCAGGGCGAGGCAGGACGGCAAGAAGGTGATCGACAGAGGGTCACACTTCCTCTTCGTTGACAAGGATGACGAGAGCGAGATCAGTTTTGAGTCCTGAATTCATTTTGAGTCCGATTTGGGCGGGGAGTAGAAAGTAGAAGACGAATTTGTGTTGCAGGTCATTAGTTGCACAACTAGTAGCTGTGCACGTGCAACGCACGATTTAAAATATAAACCTCACATTATGAGAACGATATTACATGGCCTATAACCAGAATTTCACATTGACAACAACCACCAACCAATATAAGACACAAAATAATCGATGGTAACCAACCGACAAACAGTAATAATGAAATCCTGCATAGTTCGAAATCCTGCATAGTTCTCACTGATGTAGTGTCAAGAAGTATACTCGAATTTACAACAATGAGTCAACTTTGAGAATTAAATGATCATCTTGTTCCTTCAAGAGACCAAACATATTTTACAAAAGAATTAGTTCCAAATATACTTCAGAAGTGGCATAAAAACTGAGCATTTTTTGGGCAGCACCACTCATTAACCTGTTAAGACCTCAAAATTCAAATGAAACGATACAGATCCCCTTATCCAATCATCATAAGAACCATTTGTCGCCACCAAATCCCGAAGCATGGAGGCACACGTTCGCCACATGGGCTTTGCCTGGCGACAACAAGGTGAGGGGACAGCTAGGGTTTTGAATCTCATGCCATGTAGCAACGGGTGACAAAAAATCTGTGTTATGGTGATTTATAAAGTAATTTTTGTTGGTACAGCTACAACTGTTACAGAAACCGGTCAGTTTCAGCATCAATGAACGCAATGAAGTACAGAAACTGGTCAGTTTCAGCTAGGGCATTCAGCCTTCTCCGACATCAATGAGTAGAGGAAGCAAAGGTAGGCGGATAAATCATTGAGGAAGAAATAGGGGTGTAGATACACGTCATCCGCTCCACCACCAGCGATCTCACTAACAAATTATCATCAAATTAAAGACATCACATGCATCTCCAAATGTATTACTCGGGCAACAAGATACACAAAACTTGATAATATCAAAGAATCTTGTATTGAATTGAACATAATCTGGTTGACATTAAATAAGTATTTAAAATTTATGAATATATCCTTTGAATTGAACATAACATGGATAGCAGATGCAAACCTTGAGTTCTTGCAGTGTCACTGGGACCCCTCCGAAGCCTATCCAGGAGTGGCGATTATTGGTCTTGCACCAGGGAGCACACCACTCGCCAATGGTTAGATGCGACTGTCCTGCCAACAAAGAGATCCTGGAAGACAAAAGGAAGATGATGAAAAAAATATCAAGACAATCCTCATCAACCAACCGACATGTGAGACCTAGCTCGCTGTCCAAGAACCTACTTCTGAAGGATACCACAAATTTTCAATACATGAACAAGCAGAAGGATTAACTTTTGAGTTTTCACATTCCCAGAATCACAAATTCAATCTGGGAGTTTGACACAATGATTTGCATCTGCGTTGTAATCGTTATTCATTGTCGGTAGAAACTAATAAATAAATAATCAGAACTAAAAAAAAGGTTTATTAGATGTATGTGCATATACACAAAATTTCTGTTCTGTAAATAGTTCTGCAAGGAGAAAGAATTGAAAAAAATAAGAGAGAAAAGGCATAAGGTGTTGGCACTATGGAGAAGAACGGAAATGCCAGACGATGAGTAGGATGTTTTATGCGGCTATGCTGGCAGCCAACACTAATTATTCCAAAAAAATGACATGCATAAATCATTGAACTACATGACTTGCAGCCTGCACCATTAGTACCATTTGTATTTACATCCATCCTGCCAGACCGTAATAGACAATTTTTGTCTTCAAACATAAGGAAATACTCTCTACACCTGCAGTCTACCACTCATCTTACAAATGTGAGTGTGGGAATGGGAAATTTTAAAGAAGCGGTGGAATGCTTAGAAATATCTTTAAGAACTAACTGCAAGTTAGTTTGCTCTAACTCATCTTATGTGAATGTCATATAAACAAAGAAATTAATGTAGCTCATAAGATATCTGACAAGAATAAAAAACACAAGTCTCTAATGCTACTTTGAAGTTAGAGCAAAACAACTTGACCCATTAGTACGAAATTAAACCTGCCCATAAAATAAGTGTTTAGTTGTTGCGAAAATTTGAACAAAGCACAACTCATCTCTCCTACTTAAGCAGCTAGCTAATGGTCTTGAAAAGGAATCAAGCTAGCTACAACCAACTCAACTCATAGGTCTACAGAAGGTGCGTCTACAGGTCTTTCCGGACGGCCGATCAAACGTCACCAATGCCCCCCCCCCCCCCCTCCACGACCGACGACATCGCGTTAGTGGCCGTCTTAGCCTCTGCCACCATAACGCTCTATATTGTGAAAACAAGTGAAGGAATGTCTAGACATGAGAAAAGGCTTGAAGTCTGACTTGTAAATATCATCGACTATCTGCCACCACCTCCTTGCTCGGAGCATTTTTCCTCGCCCGTTCGAATTTCCATTGGCCTGATATACACAGCCACATAGCAAGGTAGATTGTTAGTTTGTGAATTTACAGAGCTGCATTTACGCGGATCGAATGCGGAGATAGGCGAGAGAAGGGGGACCTGGGTCTTGGGCGAGCAGCGCGAGGATTATGTCCACAGTTCCTGCAGTGCATTTTAAAGAATCGGGATGGATCAGGATCCGCTTGTGCTAGAGCAGCAAGAAAATAGTGGAACAGCTTAATTTGGTCCGTGTGCAACATACAATTTATATTGGCGGCAAGGCAAAGTAAAACTGACCTAAAACAGTGCAGAGCTGCAATGCATATTGGAGTACTTGGCAACATACTATCTGATCACATTGACGAACACATCCGAAGTAAGGATAGACCAAGCATGAAGGAGAGCAACCAGTACCTCACATCTGAAATTAATATTCAAACACAAGGGCAAGATACAGATAATAAATTGTACATTAGCAGCAGACTGCTCCTCTAACGGTAGAGGAGCCAAGCCAGACTTCTCCCTTAATGCCCTCTACTAAGCAAATAAAGTCGAAGAGATGATTACAATGGCAGTTCTTGGTCGAATTATGACATGTAAAGCAGATGCAAACCTTGAGTTCCTGCAGTGTCATTGCGACCCCTCCAAGCCTATCCATGACTGGTTCTTGTCCTTGCTTCAAGGATCTTCAGTTCCCACACGGGATTATGAAGGAGAAGTCCAGCAATTGTCTCTCACTTCAATTCAACACACTGAATATATGATCTATAGAATTTTCCTACACATTGACAGTTCAACCACAACTTGGATACATACGGAAAGTCTGATAAATATTGCTATACGAACACACACATTCGTGCAACGCGTCTTCCACTTTAATAGGTACACCAATATATTTGTTAGCTATATTAATACAACCAAGATGGCATGAACAAAATGATAATCAGTCCAACTATCTACTTATGTAACTGACCTGAAAAAGAGGTGAGAGTGCACAACCGCACCAGAGAGCACTCCACTTGCCAACGCTTAAATGTGACTCTCTTGCCAACAAAGAGATCCTGAAAGACAAAAGGAAGACAAATAAACATCAAGATCATCCTCATCAATCAACCAACATCTCAGACCTAGCTTCCTATCCAAGAACCTAGTTCTGAAGGATACCAAAAACTTTAGTACACTCACAGCAGAAGGATAAATTTTGAGTTTTCACATTCCCAGAATCACTTACTTAATTACTTTCCAATCTGGTAGTTTGCAAACTAATACAATAAGCAATAATTTTAAGGATTAACATTCCTCTACAAAAAACAGATGGTGGCAAACTGCACATACTAAATACAAAAATTTACCGGTGCAGATTTTTCTCTTAGTCTTCCTCTCAGCTTCCGCCTCCATGTCTGTCTCGTCCGGCTGAAGATGAACAAGGAGAAAAATCAATCGAACGAAGGAGGAGGAAGAAACGGTGTTTCGAAGGGACTATAAAATTGGAAACATACAACATACATACCTGATCCATCAGTTTCAAGTGTAGCACAGATGCTTGCTTGTTTCTTTCGGCCTTCTCTGCCGACAAAAAAAGGGCTGCTGCTGCTCCCGACAAGATCCATCCCACGACAATGCTGTGATGGGAGATGCGCTCGAGTTCGAGGCCGGATGCGGGGAGGAGAGTGCCCTGGGAGGGGTGATGGCAGGAGTAGGTCCCCTTCCGTCTCCCCCATGCGAGACCTCAGAATGGGATCCAAATCAGAGCCATGCGTGTGCGGGGAGGAGAGTGTCAGAGAAGGCGGGTCGATTATTTGAGGCGACGGGCGCGCCTCCATGCCACGCTATGGGCGGCTGGCTAGGTACTGGTAGAGGGCTTCTCGTTCCTCTCGTCGGATGAGGGCGGCGGCGACGGTCACCAGGATCGGGAGGGTGGCGGTGGCCCATTTGAGGAGGGGAGATGTGATTAGGACTTTAGAGCTTACGTCGCGAGGGGGCGCGAGTGCGCGACGAAGGAGGAGGCGTACGCCATCCCCGCCTAAGAAATCCAGGGCCGCCGCCCCGGCACCCTACTCCGCTGCCTGTAGCAGGTCGTCAAGGGCGTCGCGCCACAGCAGACGAAGAGCCCCGCGCGCGAGGGAGGATGGCCCGCCGCCGGCTACCTCCGGGCTTCGGCTACGCCTGGCGGCGGCGAGGGGAACGAAGGAGGAGGAGGGGTTGAGGTGGGGGCGACACGGACGCTGTGGGCGGTAAGTTTTTTTTTGTCTGCCGGCAGAGTATCGTCTGCCATGTCTAATTGCTAAGTGCACACGCGGAGCAGGTTAGATTGATCTGAGCGGTTGGATTTCATTAGGTGGGGCTAATCCGGTGGTGTGAGTCTCCCTGTGTACACATGTTGGGTGGTTGTAGGAAAGAAAATGTTCGCTTGTTTAATAGTAGTATAGATTAATCTGTTAGCTTATAATTCGGTTACCTCCAAATTACACAGAGACATGTTCGTTTTGCACTTTTGCTGTCTTGTAACAACAAATTATTTCCGTTGATAAATTAGTGGAAATGGAATTACTCTCCTCCAAAAATATGTTAGCGTGTATTTTTTCCTTCAAACTCAAACTTTATAAGGTTTAACCTAATACATTGATAAAAGTGTCATCGTCTACAATACCAAATCGATATTATCGAGTGTGGAAATCCAGACACCGAGGATGTTAGAAACCCCTTTATTTGTTCGACAGTGGACGTCAACACGTTTCAAGTATCATGTAACAACACACAACGATTTACCCAGGTTCAGGTAGCCGCGAGGCGTAACATTCTACTCCTGCTTGGACTATATATATATGTAAGGTGCTTGAGATCAAGGTTACAACAATGTCCTTCCCCCTTTCACATGGAAGGACCTATGAGAGGAGAAGCTAATCCTACAACTGGCTGGAGATGAGAACACATCCTGCCCGACCGTCTGGCTCTTCGGAGCGGGCTTGTTCCACTCCTTCGCCGGCGTTGCGTCTGCCATCTTCTCCAGCATAGCCTTTTTTCACCTTCTCCTATCTCCTCTCCAAAAACCGATCCCTTCTTTTGGAAGCCAAGTGCCTCCTTTTAAACTAGAAAGGGGTCACTACATAGCTCATCCAGCTTGTGACACGGGCAACAGTACGCGGCACGCCTCGGTATGGGAGGAGTCGCCGAACTCATCCGGCAGGGCGGTCATGCACAGGGAAATGCCTCCCTCTGTATCGAGCACATTGAAGGACCCATCGGTCTGAGCGCGGCACGCCTGGCGGCTGGCCCGTCATGATGTGATAATGGTGCCTCGTCTTGTTGGGGGGCATCATGTATTGTCGGCCCGTGCCCCGTCAGGTGGTGCATGGTCTTGTCTTGTCGTTCGACATCGTCCAAGGCCATGCCGCAGGTGGCGTCATGCTCGCGCCTCGAGGGGGAGAGCCATACCGCACGTCGGCCACAGTGCACTGCCTTTCCCGAGAAGGCCTATGAAATGTTTTCCCTGACATTTCTGGTATTGCCGGGGTTGCAGGACCCCGGTGCTTGCTCTTGGTTCGTGGGCCATTGGGGGCCAGCCCCCTGGCCGTAGGTGGATGGCAGCGGGGGCCCAGACATAGAGCGTCTTCGTGGGACCCCCTGATCCACGAAGACGATAGTAGCTCTCGGGTGTGGGCCCGGCGGAGTCTACTCGGTCACCGAGGCGATGCCCAATTGGGAGTGGGGGCCACCGTTGTTCAGTCAGTATGAGATATGTTCGCTTCTGTTCGTATCTCCTGCATGCCTTGATTGTGAGGGCAATCGAGTGCCCTTCTGTC
Organism: Puccinellia tenuiflora; assembly: GCA_012064385.1. Lineage (NCBI taxonomy): Eukaryota > Viridiplantae > Streptophyta > Magnoliopsida > Poales > Poaceae > Puccinellia > Puccinellia tenuiflora. The sequence goes on along the minus strand of QRDG01000280.1, from coordinate 473,113 downwards.
CTAAAAAGACGTGTTGTTTAGACCAGTCATCTTGGACCCTGCAAACAATGGAGGCAGAGTGGTTTCTTCTTAGGGAAGGAATGACTCCATTCTGTGCCGGGTTGGAGGTGCTCGCGCCTCCCTATGTGTCCGAACTTCATTAAAGAGGGGCGACGACCTTCTTAGCTCTTTCTCGTCCATTTTCAATCCGTTGAACCCATGCCCTTCCCCTTTATCAGCTTGCTGGTGGTCATGGCGCGGACTCCTGAAGAAAACAAAAGCGAACATGGACGCAAGCGCGAACTAGGACATGGTCGTGGGCCTTGCTCTCAACGCCTTCAGACTCCTTTGGGGAGCTGCAATATGGCTTAAGTGTCCATGAGCTCCTGATTCCGTGCACCGTGTTGGGAAGAGGCAGCCGCTCCCTGACAGGGTTGTGCTGACGCTGGAAGGTCTGGGGCTTCGTCGATTGGTCTTGAATATGGCGGAATGCGTCAAGGACCTTTGGGAGGCAGCTCTGAGGAGTGAAGGTGCAGGTCGATTGTCTTTTGACCGGGTCTGGAGGCAGTTTGCCCGGTCATACGACATCCAACGGGGGTATTTCCTTTACTTCCATTTCAATGGGCTAGATGGGTTCATTGTCAAGATTTTCGATAACTCAATGTGCTAGAAGTCCTGTTGCGTGGAGAGTAACATGGACATTGCATCGGACTGCTCTTCGTCTGGCGAAGAGTAGATCCTCAAGAGGCAACACTAATTGTTATGTTGGCCTTTTGCCGGATCGTATCTCGAACTAGTTTATCCTTTTAGCTTGCCTTTGTATCTTGTAAAATGGGGCTTTCAACCCTCTTTCTGGTTGTCAGGGCCTTTGCGGAGACTTTTGCTGCATTAGTCCCGTCTTGAGGGCAGGGATTTGAACAAATCATGAACTGTTTGATTATGACTCTTGTTCCTAGATGTTGACACGTGTACAGTAGATGTAGGTCTTGCTTTGGGGAAGGCGCCAAGGTATAATGTAAGAGCGATTGGGAAGGTGCAGGAGCAGGATCCTCTTAGTCTGAGTCTTTACAAGAAAAACTTCTCCGTGTTCCCCACTCGACCGTTCCTATCCACGCTCCCATTCCTCTTCCTGGATCTTGAGGGGATGTCAGGTAGCATCGAGCATTCCTCCTCCGGCGTGTCCGTGGAGGCCTAGTATGAGGTGTGCACAATGAGGTTTGGGGAACGCCTTGAGTCGCGCAAGGAAGAGGAAAATGAGGTCGAGTCAGACCCGCGCTGGCTGGACGAGTCAGACGTTCCCCACTGCGGCAGGGTCTCCCATAATGCGAGAGCAGAATTGCCCCATCCATGCTGGACCTATCGGGCTACAACGGTCCTACGAATACCGAGGGAGGAAATGGCGGGGAATCATTGCATGAACATCCTCCTGGATGGCATTGTTGATGCTCTCTTGGTGAGTTTTGCCTTCCTGATTATGGATGAAGACAACTACCTCTTCAAGGATCTCTGTCAACCTTTTGAAGGAGGTTGGTTGTACTTGTAGGTGGAACATGCATCCATGATGGAGGCCGCAAAGGTGTGGCACGAAGGCGCCTCTCGTCAGTCGACTGCATCCAGGAGGCGTCCTTGATGCCTACAAGTGCACAAGGTTGTTGCAAGTATTTTCACAGGAAGTCATCCCAAGAGAGCTTAAAGGAAGGCTCTTAATCCCCCACAACTGTGGTTCCACGTGTATAAATACACTGCAGCTATGGTGCACACCTAAACAGTTTTTTAAATAGTTTACTCTGGAAATTTTTAGAATAACAATAATAAAAGAGTATTATAAAGTAACACAATTAACTAAAATAAAGTAATAACAAAACTGAAAGTAAAAAAGTAAAACTAAACTACGAGAACAAACGAAAAATGTTAATGGGGAGTTCTGGAATCACTACTAGTACTCATATTAATGTAATGGAGAATTATTCTTTCTTACAGGCATGGGAAAAGTCCCATATAAAGATACGCCCTGCGTCTATTAGGCAGCGCAGCGCACCCCGCACAACCACTACTAGTCTTGGTAGGAAACCCGTATGGACAACTGGCAAGAACGGCCCAAGCCCCTAGTAATTATTTCTCTATCGTGTTGTGCCAGTTTCGTTCCTCCCCGTCACCTCACCCTAAATCTGGACCCCATAAGGCTAGCATGTCAAAAATATAATGACAGCCGGTTTAATTTTAAGAACTTTTGGTTACTACACGATTGTTTTACGTTTTTGTATTCATTATTTCTCTATCGTGTCATCAACTTTAAGGTGGACGGTTTGCTATTGACTATTTTTTTTCATTTCCTTGAAGATTTGTGTATGAGAGAACTACGAAGAAAAAGACCCACATGTGCGTGTTACTTTCGGAATGGAATCACAGCAAACACCTTAAAGTGTCATCAGCCATACAATATGTTGGACAGCAATAGATAGATCTACAATACTTATTACAAATAAAAAATAAACATTACTAGAACAACAAAAACATAGTCCACATGTCATCCTCACATGTGGTGGTATTTTATCATTTTATTTATTTGACGGAATTTATTCTATCAACAAAAGCTCCTCTGTTATCCGAATTGAAAGGATGAAAGTCGCCTGGTCAGTAGCTGAGGGTACACGTCTGTCACTTTAGGCCTGGGAGGAAAATAAAAAAAACATAAGAATAAAAGAAGACGTCGAGGGGATGATACCAACTACGCTAATATGATCATAATAACCATAAAAATCAGACATCATAGTATATCTAGCTAGTCATAAATAGTCATAATCAGCCATCTACCGCAATAATAGTAGTATGATGGTGTGGAAGCAGGACGTTAACTCCAAATTAAAAAATGTTGAACGAGGTAATGGTACATCCTACGTGCATATAGCAAGGAGAATAGGTAAGATTGACATACGTATCTCCCAGCTCGAAACTCTTGCTTCACCTTCCACTCGGGTCGTGGCCCTCCTGTTTTCGTAATTGAGTAATCTTCTCCTTTATTCCTACAAGCACAAAGAAAGAAACAATAATAAGTTTATAAATAAAAATGTGTTTATACTAGTATTATGCACGAAAAGGAAACGAACGTACCAATGTGCGTTAGAGCAGCATGTCAAGAGATGGCACATAATGCTACGAGGGCCTTGCGCAAGGCCGTCTATGGTGCACTGATCCATGGCGTCTGACCAGGTGCGACGACCGATGTCGTATTGTGCGAAATGGTGCTTTATTGGACGGAAGTACATGATAGTATTGGCCTTGAGCATAGGAAACGCCCTAGAAGAAACACAGATGCTCCTTGGCCCCGCGAAGATCACGTTTTCTCCGATGTTCGTCACCGGAACGAATCTTCCCGAGACAAGGTCGGCGAGCCTATAAACCGATATATGGGACAGCCACGCGTCGTCGTGCGCAACCACCAAGATCTCCGAGGAGCCATACTCCACCAGGTAGCAAGCGCGTAGGTGTTCCACGATCGGGCATGTGAAGATCAGCTTTGGCGGATCTTGATGGCGGCGTACGTCCATCTCGAAGATCTGTGGCGCGCCTTTCATGCTGCACAAGGGTAGAGGGGCAGGAACCGCGTATATCTTTCCGTGCAGCGGTAGAGGTCCATTGATGTATGACCCTGGGCATGTCCAACTTAGCACCGTCCATTGCGTATCTAGGGAGGTAGCAACGGCCACGGAATAAGACACGTTGAACGTAATCAAAACGGTGACGGCTCCAGCGACGACGAAGGAAGCAGTAGCAGTGATGTATCTCATCAGGTCGAGCTTGAACGGCCAGGTTCCGCCCTCGGGCTGCTCTGAGACGAGGGTGGTGAGCCGTGGAAGCTCGACGATGTCGCCGGTGAAAGGGTGGAGGAGGCGGACGGCCGTGTCTTCGTCCCTCTGGAGGAGGAGGAGGCCGTGAACCGAATCAAGAATGCAGTGGTTCGTGAACAGCGGGAGGCGGACGCGGACGAAGGCGCCCGAGTCTAGGTTGAAGAAGCGGATGTAGCCACCCAGCTCGGGGTGTCCGGGATAGAGGCCACGGCCCTCGGGAAACATCGTCCAGCGACGCGGGTGGAAGCGTGGATCGACGACGCCGTGGCCGCGCGGGGAGAGCGTCTCTGATCGCCATTGCGCGCAGACGGCGCGGAAACGGACGTAGTCCAGTAAATCGCCGGCCAGCAAGCGAAACGCGACCAGCCGAACCAAATCTCCTTGCAGCGATTCCCAGGCAACCGTTGGGCTCCGGATTGCGGGCGGAGATACGCGTCTTCGTGTGGTGGCATGCATCTTGCGGTTAGCTGTCGCCGATCGCGGAATCAACGCTGGCTCGTGAGTTTCGGGAGCCAATGCGGTTAGCTATCGCCGGTCTCTGATCTTCCAAGAGGCGAAAGCGACTGCGGAATCGACGCCGGCTCGTGAGTAATTTTCGGGCTCCTCTACCATATATACTCGCCTCTACATGGTATAGCCAAATTCCAACAAAACTAATCGTTATGTCTGCGGATTCCCGTACGAATCTGATTCGTGGAAGATAAGAACTTGAGCTAGTAAACCGTAGTTGGTGCCCGTTCGTATTACGTCCGTCCGACTCCTAAGAGGAGAGGTACAATAGGCATGACTCAGCCGGCTACAGCCAAATCCACGTCACCCAATTCCTAACTGGAGGGGAGAGAAAGGAAGAAAGAGAAGGGAGCCGGCTCTCCATGTAGCGCCCGCTCCAGCACAAGAATCAAAAAATTTCAGCCCGCATGCAGCTAGCGGGGAAGGCTATAGCTGGCTGCATGTAGTAATTGCAAATCCGGTGTGTCTTGCATGCAAAGACCACACTACAAGTAATCATATATAACTAAGGCTGGTGCCAACGCGGGCGGGAGTGGGGGCGGTACCGCCCGCGTCGGGGCGGGAGGCGGGCGGTAGGGAGGCGGGACGGCAGCGGGGGGCGATGGTTCCATCGCCCGGCGGTAGCGGGCGCTACCGCCCCGCTGTCGCCCGCGTTGGCGGCGAGAGGGCGGCGGGAGTGGGGCGGTAGGGAGGCGACGCGATGGCGGGGCGGGAGTCGGGCGGGAGGCGGGCGAGAGGGGGCGGGAGTCGGGCGGGAGGCGGGCGTGAGGGGGGCGGGAGGCGGTCGGTAGTGAGGCGGTAGCCGCAACGGCTAGCTGACGTGGCGAGCTGTGATTCGTCCACGTCAGCTAGCCGTTAAGTATCCGTTGCAGCCTCCAAAAATTCGAAAAAAATGTCAAAAAATTCCAAATTTCATCCCGCCTCCAAAAATTCGAAAAAAATGTCAAAAAAATTCCAAAATTTTCAATTTATTATGTAATTTTTTCAATTTATTATGCAATTTTATTAATTATTATGTAATCGGTAACATTTTTAATTCAATAAAATTATTTTCTTGCATTATTTTAAATGTCTAAACAAAAGCGAGTGAAATAACTTAATCTGAAAAAGAAATGCTGATGTGGAGGAGAGAGAAGTGAGAGCTGCTACTATAGCCCGTGCACTGGCACCGTGGGATGAGAATGTGGTGAGAGTGGGGTGAGAGTGGAGGAAAAAGCTGACGTGGCATCACTATCACGGGCTATAGCCCGTGGTGCACTGGCACCAGCCTAAGTAGATCATCCCCACTAATATATTTCTCTAATCAGGCAAGCTGTCCACGTTATTAGGTGGGCCAATATTTTTTTTAAGATTTTATCCTCCTCCATAGACTGTCCACCATGTGGCAGTCCAAGCGTCCACGACCAAAAATTAATCCCCTCACAAGCTAGCGTTATGTATTGTGCCTCCTCACATCTTCCAATCTTCATAGTCTCCACCAATGCTCCGACACGATACCACTCCTCACCAGTCACCGCCCACCCCATGCTCTTCCATCTCCTATTCGTATCCCCGATCCATTTTACTTTGTTTTGAGGAAATCACATACATCACTGCCTAAGCTGCCTCCTCCTGTTCGTAGATTCCTTCATGCTCCAGACCCGAGGCCTCTGCATTTCCTCCCGTATGCATATGCTTCACCAACATGTTATCTGTTTGTCCCTTCCTCTCTTTATTGAGGTGGTACTTTACTATACGGATTGTTCCATAACTCTTTATTTGCGAGTTAGCGCGATAACAATCTGGAGAAGATTGGGGGAAGGATTGGTATCTCATCTAGCACCGCATTGGGGATTTATCGTGGTACTTAGTTGAATTGGATCTTAGGGATTATCCTCATCCTACTTTCCTGTTTATTTTTCCTAATTTTTCGATGCTTGCTTGCTGAGTTATGTTGGTCACTTTATTTCTATCATTGCAGATGCGCTTCAAAATTTATTTCCACCTGGGTAATAATTGTAACTAATTCACTTATGTTTTATCATTGCAGATTCACTTAAAAGACTATTTTCTCTAGATATGGACCATTGACAGGTGTTTGGATCACACCTATCAAGATTTTCCAATTTGATTGCAGCGTTTCCACATGAAGTTTATTACTTAGTGGCAATTACATTTTCTTTCTATCAGTCAAAGGTGGCAGCATAAGCACAGAGATATATTGGTGTGGTCATTTTTTTTTACAGAGATCAATTGGCTTTATGGTGTACGGATATGTACTGCAACTCACAAGATTGATGGTATGACTCTACTGTACCACGAAATTGTTTGCCTCTTATTCTGATTTTTTAAACTGGTTGATCAGAAATATAATAACTGATCTGAAAGATAGAGGAAATATCAAGTGATACAAAGCCTTAGGTGCTACAATGCTCAAACTAATTTTAAAATTTTCAAAAAAATCTACCAAAATTTGTGTGAGTTGACACGATATGTTTATACTACCTCTAAAAATTTCAGCCACAAATTCAAAATGAGCATTGAGAAACAAAAAAGACAAATCTGCTATGAATAGTGCCACCGAAAGATAGTCGCTACCACATTTTATTTGTGAGTCATTGGAACGGCCCCGTGTTATTTTCCTGCTACAGGTCAAGACATCATACACTAGTAGAAAAACCACCTTTCGTCCCGGTTGGTTTGGGCCATTAGTCCCGGTTCCTCAACCGGGACTATCCAATCGGGACGAATGGGGGGGCACGTGGCCCGGCCACAGGCAGCAGGGGCGGAGGCTTTGGTCCCGGTTCGTATTACGAACCGGGACGAAAGCCCCGGGGCTTTCGTCCCGGTTCGTAATACGAACCGGGACTATTGTCCCGTCAGATTTTACTTTTTCCAAAAATTTCAGAAAATTGTTTAAATTTATAAAATAAATAATGCTTATTCTGTAATTCATAAAAATATGAATAAAATACCAAAATGTTCAGAAAAATAAGACCTATTTGATTATGAAAAATACATGCATGTTTAAAAAACTTAAATTAAATATTTCTTAGAACTACAAAAATGCCACTACTAGTTAAATAAGAGGAACCACTATTACACATCATCGCCACGAATATATATATTACACACATCTCATTCGTCGTCCTACATATATACATCCCTTTTACACTCTCACTATTTAATTTCAAACTTACAGTAGTATTCTCCTTTCGGATCTAGGACCTCTGCAAGTAAGAATCCGGCAATTTCCTCTTGAATTGCTCGTATGCGATCGTGTGGTAGAAGGCCATCCCGCAACCGTTCGATCTAATTAAAAAAGGGTCAATATATATGAATGAAAGTAAACAGAATTGGTGGCAATAAACTAAGATTATGAATATTGCATACGCACTTCAAGTTGTTCTAAGATTCTGCCCTTCTCACAGCACGTCTGACGAATGAACTCGCAGACGTAGTATCCACATAAATGATTCCCACTTCCCTGGCTCAAACACTTTACGGGAACAGAGTTCAATCAAAATAATAATCAAGAATGGTAATGGTATTGAACTAGAATCAAAGAGATGCGCGGATCTAGATAGTAGTATTTACATTTATTGGTTTAAATGTAAGCTCCTCCGCCCATTCACCCCTAGCCCTGGCGGTGAATCGTTTCCAAGCCCTGCCCGGCAAAGAAAATGAATAAAGGAGTTATATATTAATTACTTGCTATCAGTAAATGAACGGAAAGTTGCCGATAATGCCATAATGATTGAAATTACCTCTGGAGGCATTCCTGCATGTCCGCCCACTTCTCAAGGGGTTTATGTAAGGAGTCCATGACTTGTACTACTCCTTTGTCAGGCATAATGATTAGCAGAATAAAGTGGAAGCTGCGCACGCATAAGTCATCAATTATACACTTAACATCGAGAAATTAAGCGAAATAAAATATGTAGAAGACAGTAACACTTACTTGAAGTTGTAAGAAAATAATATTTCTCTTTTGATTTCGTTGAACCGTAACGCATTTACCAAGTTATTCTCGGTTTCGTCGTAAAAATCAAGGAGACTTTTTTCATGAACGGTATTTGGATCAACGAACCCAATGTCATAGATTTGTCCTCTTTTGCATTGGAGAATCTTCATTCTGCATAATTAATATAGTGATAAGTAAGATTATAAATGCAATGAACGAGTTGAGCTAGGTAGAGAGATTAAGAAATGAGAAAACGTTGGGCCGTGTGAGGCAGCACAACACCAAAATACTTGTCTCCATTGTTTGTGTGCGTGAGCTGTGAGAGTGCAGCTCCTACATTTGGTAACAGAGCCCGAAGATCCGAGACGGCGGCGGCACGGCGGCCGCCATGTGACGCAGAGGACGTCAACTTGAGGTGGGGGCCGTAGGCGGCGCGATGCTGTCGGCGGCCGGTTGCGCCGCGAGGCTGCTAAGAGGACAAGGCGTGGTGGACGGTGCTGCGATGGCGTCGTCCACAACAATTGGCTATGGGTGATCCGCTTTGAGCTTTTCAGAGTTAGCATGACAAGATTAGGGAGGTGATTGTTAGCACTAATCTTGTCATGATGTATCTGCATGTCTAGTTTTGAGTTATGCATGTAGTTTAGATGGTTTAGCGAAGTGTTCATAGGCCAACGAAGTTTCAACTGTCTGCACGAAGGAGGCGAGATGCCAAGCTGCTATGCGATGCGGCGAGTACGGTGAGATGCCGATGGTGCCGTGTGATGGGGTGATGTCGTGAGAAGCGGCAAGACGCGATGGAGGCTGGAGCGTGATGGGATACAGTACAATATGATCAAGTTAAGTCGGGCGACCCGGCAAGTTCAGGTCGATTAGTCCGTTAGTGCATGCGTGTTGTGTTGGTCGGGTCCTGTGACCGTTGAGCTGAGCATGACCGTGCATGTAGCTAGAGACTTGTTAGCTGCATGGAGTTAGTTGGGTTAGTGGCCTGAGTTAGTGCCTACGTGGTGTTAGTGGCCTCCGGCCGTGGCGTGAGTGTAGTGTTAGTAGCAGGCGGCTTGCTTATATATATCCTGTATGCATCTAGTTGTAATTTGTGACAAGAGAGATTAAGAAGTGAGAAAACGTTGGGCCGTGTGAGGCAGCACAACACCAAAATACTTGTCTCCATTGTTTGTGTGCGTGAGCTGTGAGAGTGCAGCTCCTACATTTGGTATCAGAGCCCGAAGATCCGAGACGGCGGTGGCACGGCGGCCGCCATGTGAGGCGGAGGACGTCAACGTGAGGTGGGGGCCGTAGGCGGCGCGATGCTGCCGGCGGCCGGTTGCGCTGCGAGGCTGCTAAGAGGACAAGGCGTGGTGGACGGCGCTGCGATGGCGTTGTCCACAACAAGTGGCTGTGGGTGATCCGCTTTGAGCTTTTCAGAGTTAGCATGACAAGATTAGGGAGGTGATTGTTAGCACTAATCTTGTCATGATGTATCTGCATGTCTAGTTTTGAGTTATGCATGTAGTTTAGATGGTTTAGCAAAGTGTACATAGGCCAACGAAGCTTCAGCTGTCTGCGCGAAGGAGGCGAGATGCCAAGCTGCTGTGCAATGCGGCGAGTACGGTGAGATGCCGATGGTGCCGTGTGATGCGGTGATGTCGTGAGAAGCGGCAAGTACGCGACGGAGGCTGGAGCGTGATGGGATACAGTACAATATGATCAAGTTAAGTCGGGTGACCCGGCAAGTTCAGGTCGATTAGTCCGTTAGTGCATGCGTGTTGTGTTGGTCGGGTCCTGTGACCGTTGAGCTGAGCATGACCGTGCATGTAGCTAGAGACTTGTTAGCTGCATGGAGTTAGTTGGGTTAGTGGCCTGAGTTAGTGCCTGCACGGTGTTAGTGGCCTCCGGCCGTGGCGTGAGTGTAGTGTTAGTAGCAGGCGGCTTGCTATATATATCCTGTATGCATCTAGTTGTAATTTGTGATAAGAGAGATTAAGAAATGAGAAAATGTTGGGCCGTGTGAGGCAGCACAACACCAAAATACTTGTCTCCATTGTTTGTGTGCGTGAGCTGTGAGAGTGCAGCTCCTACATTTGGTATCAGAGCTCGAAGATCCGAGACGGCGGCGGCACGGCGGCCGCCATGTGAGGCGGAGGACGTCAACGTGAGGTGGGGCCGTAGGCGGCGCGATGCTGCCGGCGGCCGGTTGCGCCGCAAGGCTGCTAAGAGGACAAGGCGTGGTGGACGGCTGCTGCGATGGCGTCGTCCACAACAAGTGGCTGTGGGTGATCCGCTTTGAGCTTTTCAGAGTTAGCATGACAAGATTAGGGAGGTGATTGTTAGCACTAATCTTGTCATGATGTATCTGCATGTCTAGTTTTGAGTTATGCATGTAGTTTAGATGGTTTAGCGAAGTGTTCATAGGCCAACGAAGCTTCAACTGTGTGCGCGAAGGAGGCGAGATGCCAAGCTGCTGTGCGATGCGGCGAGTACGGTGAGATGCCGATGGTGCCGTGTGATGCGGTGATGTCGTGAGAAGCGGCAAGACGCGACGGAGGCTTGAGCGTGATGGGATACAGTACAATATGATCAAGTTAAGTCGGGCGACCCGGCAAGTTCAGGTCGATTAGTCCGTTAGTGCATGCGTGTTGTGTTGGCCGGGTCCTGTGACCGTTGAGCTGAGCATGACCGTGCATGTAGCTAGAGACTTGTTAGCTGCATGGAGTTAGTTGGGTTAGTGGCCTGAGTTAGTGCCTGCACGGTGTTAGTGGCCTCCGGCCGTGGCGTGAGTGTAGTGTTAGTAGCAGGCGGCTTGCTATATATATCCTGTATGCATCTAGTTGTAATTTATGACAAGAGAGATTAAGAAATGAGAAAACGTTGGGCCGTGTGAGGCAGCACAACACCAAAATACTTGTCTCCATTGTTTGTGTGCGTGAGCTGTGAGAGTGCAGCTCCTACATTTGGTATCAGAGCCCGAAGATCCGAGACGGCGGCGGCACGGCGGCCGCCATGTGAGGCGGAGGACGTCAACTTGAGGTGGGGGCCGTAGGCGGCGCGATGCTGCCGGCGGCCGGTTGCGCCGCGAGGCTGCTAAGAGGACAAGGCGTGGTGGACGGCGCTGCGATGGCGTCGTCCACAACAAGTGGCTATGGGTGATCCGCTTTGAGCTTTTCAGAGTTAGCATGACAAGATTAGGGAGGTGATTGTTAGCACTAATCTTGTCATGATGTATCTGCATGTCTAGTTTTGAGTTATGCATGTAGTTTAGATGGTTTAGCGAAGTGTTCATAGGCCAACGAAGCTTCAACTGTCTGCGCGAAGGAGGCGAGATGCCAAGCTGCTATGCGATGCGGCGAGTACGGTGAGATGCCGATGGTGCCGTGTGATGGGGTGATGTCGTGAGAAGCGGCAAGACGCGACGGAGGCTGGAGCGTGATGGGATACAGTACAATATGATCAAGTTAAGTCGGGCGACCCGGCAAGTTCAGGTCGATTAGTCCGTTAGTGCATGCGTGTTGTGTTGGCCGGGTCCTGTGACCGTTGAGCTGAGCATGACCGTGCATGTAGCTAGAGACTTGTTAGCTGCATGGAGTTAGTTGGGTTAGTGGCCTGAGTTAGTGCCTGCCGGGTGTTAGTGGCCTCCGGCCGTGGCGTGAGTGTAGTGTTAGTGGCAGGCGGCTTGCTATATATATCCTGTATGCATCTAGTTGTAATTTGTGACAAGAGAGATTAAGAAGTGAGAAAACGTTGGGCCGTGTGAGGCAGCACAACACCAAAATACTTGTCTCCATTGTTTGTGTGCGTGAGCTGTGAGAGTGCAGCTCCTACATTTGGTATCAGAGCCCGAAGATCCGAGACGGCGGCGGCACGGCGGCCGCCATGTGAGGCGGAGGACGTCAACGTGAGGTGGGGGCCGTAGGCGGCGCGATGCTGCCGGCGGCCGGTTGCGCCGCGAGGCTGCTAAGAGGACAAGGCGTGGTGGACGGCGCTGCGATGGCGTCGTCCACAACAAGTGGCTGTGGGTGATCCGCTTTGAGCTTTTCAGAGTTAGCATGACAAGATTAGGGAGGTGATTGTTAGCACTAATCTTGTCATGATGTATCTGCATGTCTAGTTTTGAGTTATGCATGTAGTTTAGATGGTTTAGCGAAGTGTACATAGGCCAACGAAGCTTCAGCTGTGTGCGCGAAGGAGGCGAGATGCCAAGCTGCTGTGCGATGCGGCGAGTACGGTGAGATGCCGATGGTGCCGTGTGATGCGGGTGATGTCGTGAGAAGCGGCAAGACGCGACGGAGGCTGGAGCGTGATGGGATACAGTACAATATGATCAAGTTAAGTCGGGCGACCCGGCAAGTTCAGGTCGATTAGTCCGTTAGTGCATGCGTGTTGTGTTGGCCGGGTCCTGTGACCGTTGAGCTGAGCATGACCGTGCATGTAGCTAGAGACTTGTTAGCTGCATGGAGTTAGTTGGGTTAGTGGCCTGAGTTAGTGCCTGCCGTGTTAGTGGCCTCCGGCCGTGGCGTGAGTGTAGTGTTAGTGGCAGGCGGCTTGCTATATATATCCTGTATGCATCTAGTTGTAATTTGTGACAAGAGAGATTAAGAAGTGAGAAAACGTTGGGCCGTGTGAGGCAGCACAACACCAAAATACTTGTCTCCATTGTTTGTGTGCGTGAGCTGTGAGAGTGCATCTCCTACATTTGGTATCAGAGCCCGAAGATCCGAGACGGCGGCGGCACGGCGGCCGCCATGTGAGGCGGAGGACGTCAACGTGAGGTGGGGGCCGTAGGCGGCGCGATGCTGCCGGCGGCCGGTTGCGCCGCGAGGCTGCTAAGAGGACAAGGCGTGGTGGACGGCGCTGCGATGGCGTCGTCCACAACAAGTGGCTGTGGGTGATCCGCTTTGAGCTTTTCAGAGTTAGCATGACAAGATTAGGGAGGTGATTGTTAGCACTAATCTTGTCATGATGTATCTGCATGTCTAGTTTTGAGTTATGCATGTAGTTTAGATGGTTTAGCGAAGTGTACATAGGCCAACGAAGCTTCAGCTTTGTGCGCGAAGGAGGCGAGATGCCAAGCTGCTGTGCGATGCGGCGAGTACGGTGAGATGCCGATGGTGCCGTGTGATGGGGTGATGTCGTGAGAAGCGGCAAGACGCGACGGAGGCTGGAGCGTGATGGGATACAGTACAATATGATCAAGTTAAGTCGGGCGACCCGGCAAGTTCAGGTCGATTAGTCCGTTAGTGCATGCGTGTTGTGTTGGCCGGGTCCTGTGACCGTTGAGCTGAGCATGACCGTGCATGTAGCTAGAGACTTGTTAGCTGCATGGAGTTAGTTGGGTTAGTGGCCTGAGTTAGTGCCTGCACGGTGTTAGTGGCCTCCGGCCGTGGCATGAGTGTAGTGTTAGTAGCAGGCGGCTTGCTATATATATCCTGTATGCATCTAGTTGTAATTTGTGACAAGAGAGATTAAGAAATGAGAAAACGTTGGGCCGTGTGAGGCAGCACAACACCAAAATACTTGTCTCCATTGTTTGTGTGCGTGAGCTGTGAGAGTGCAGCTCCTACATTTGGTATCAGAGCCCGAAGATCCGAGACGGCGGCGGCACGGCGGCCGCCATGTGAGGCGGAGGACGTCAACGTGAGGTGGGGGCCGTAGGCGGCGCGATGCTGCGGCGGCCGGTTGCGCCGCGAGGCTGCTAAGAGGACAAGGCGTGGTGGACGGCGCTGCGATGGCGTCGTCCACAACAAGTGGCTGTGGGTGATCCGCTTTGAGCTTTTCAGAGTTAGCATGACAAGATTAGGGAGGTGATTGTTAGCACTAATCTTGTCATGATGTATCTGCATGTCTAGTTTTGAGTTATGCATGTAGTTTAGATGGTTTAGCGAAGTGTACATAGGCCAACGAAGCTTCAGCTGTGTGCGCGAAGGAGGCGAGATGCCAAGCTGCTGTGCGATGCGGCGAGTACGGTGAGATGCCGATGGTGCCGTGTGATGCGGTGATGTCGTGAGAAGCGGCAAGACGCGACGGAGGCTGGAGCGTGATGGGATACAGTACAATATGATCAAGTTAAGTCGGGCGACCCGGCAAGTTCAGGTCGATTAGTCCGTTAGTGCATGCGTGTTGTGTTGGCCGGGTCCTGTGACCGTTGAGCTGAGCATGACCGTGCATGTAGCTAGAGACTTGTTAGCTGCATGGAGTTAGTTGGGTTAGTGGCCTGAGTTAGTGCCTGCACGGTGTTAGTGGCCTCCGGCCGTGGCGTGAGTGTAGTGTTAGTAGCAGGCGGCTTGCTATATATATCCTGTATGCATCTAGTTGTAATTTATGACAAGAGAGATTAAGAAGTGAGAAAACGTTGGGCCGTGTGAGGCAGCACAACACCAAAATACTTGTCTCCATTGTTTGTGTGCGTGAGCTGTGAGAGTGCAGCTCCTACATTTGGTATCAGAGCCCGAAGATCCGAGACGGCGGCGGCACGGCGGCCGCCATGTGAGGCGGAGGACGTCAACGTGAGGTGGGGGCCGTAGGCGGCGCGATGCTGGCGGCGGCCGGTTGCGCCGCGAGGCTGCTAAGAGGACAAGGCGTGGTGGACGGCGCTGCGATGGCGTCGTCCACAACAAGTGGCTGTGGGTGATCCGCTTTGAGCTTTTCAGAGTTAGCATGACAAGATTAGGGAGGTGATTGTTAGCACTAATCTTGTCATGATGTATCTGCATGTCTAGTTTTGAGTTATGCATGTAGTTTAGATGGTTTAGCGAAGTGTACATAGGCCAACGAAGCTTCAGCTGTGTGCGCGAAGGAGGCGAGATGCCAAGCTGCTGTGCGATGCGGCGAGTACGGTGAGATGCCGATGGTGCCGTGTGATGCGGTGATGTCGTGAGAAGCGGCAAGACGCGATGGAGGCTAGAGCGTGATGGGATACAGTACAATATGATCAAGTTAAGTCGGGCGACCCGGCAAGTTCAGGTCGATTAGTCCGTTAGTGCATGCGTGTTGTGTTGGCCGGGTCCTGTGACCGTTGAGCTGAGCATGACCGTGCATGTAGCTAGAGACTTGTTAGCTGCATGGAGTTAGTTGGGTTAGTGGCCTGAGTTAGTGCCTGCACGGTGTTAGTGGCCTCCGGCCGTGGCGTGAGTGTAGTGTTAGTAGCAGGCGGCTTGCTATATATATCCTGTATGCATCTAGTTGTAATTTATGAGAAGAGAGATTAAGAAATGAGAAAACGTTGGGCCGTGTGAGGCAGCACAACACCAAAATACTGTGCTCCATTGTTTGTGTGCGTGAGCTGTGAGAGTGCAGCTCCTACATTTGGTATCAGAGCCCGAAGATCGAGACGGCGGCGGCACGGCGGCCGCCATGTGAGGCGGAGGACGTCAACGTGAGGTGGGGGCCGTAGGCGGCGCGATGCTGCCGGCAGCCGGTTGCGCCGCGAGGCTGCTAAGAGGACAAGGCGTGGTGGACGGTGCTGCGATGGCATTGTCCACAACAAGTGGCTATGGGTGATCCGCTTTGAGCTTTTCA